>OVBA01004754.1:2409-22342 GCA_900406435.1 Lepidium aucheri
GATCAAATAAAGATGGTTTTCAACTTTGTCTTAATCTTCTATGCCACCTAAAATCTTACATGTAGATCTCTCTGCATCACTTAGATTAACAAAGATAAGATTATTCTATACATCACCTTCATCTTCACCTTCACCTCCAGGAAATTGTTAAGTTTTGTCCTTAAGTTTTTGCTTTGGTTTTATTTGTTTTTTTAGTTTTATTGATTGGTTTAAAGTATTATTACAAAGAACTGTCCGCAATTTCACTCAATCAAATCTTATAAAACTTAGATAAATCCAAAAACTCCATAAACTGTATATTTTCATGTTTTTTACTTTGACAATAATAACTTTTAGTTACTTTAAGACGAGGTAAATTATTAAAACTAAAGTTTCAATACAATTCTAATTTCTGTAACAAATTGACAACCGGAATTGATAATATAATCATTATAAAACAAGAATAACTTTCCGACATTTAGCTAAGGTGAAAGCAACTCACTACCAACTCTCTAATACCCTTCGTGTACTCACGTTTAATTATAATTTATGATTTGAATGTATAGTATAATTTCTTCAAATTAATATTCAATTCATTAATAGGATTTATAAATAATATAATCTTATATTTATAAATTGATTTTTTGTTTAATTAGTATACCAATAAATTTAATAACCTCTATAAATTTATAAAAATCTATAGTTTCAATATAGTTCATACATTATTAATTTATAGAAGTTTTACTGTATGTAGAATTAAGTTATAATGTACAAAATAGATATATAACTGTACAACATACCATACAAACATAACTAAATTAACTAAAAATCATACATTTTTCTAGAGTGCATATTATTATTCAGAACTGATACTATAAATTATAACATTTCTAGTATACCAATTTCACAAGCTTTGCAAATTAGTTTCTAATCATCTGATAATGAGTGTGATCAGTAATGACTTTCGTTGTTTTCTAGAGCAAAAATCTTTCCAAAACATTTAAATTGAATCAATTATACTTTAATTTTATTTTTGGCTTTCATTACTTTGGAAAGCCAATTTTTTATTTAAAGAATTTTCTTGGCTGTAGAAAGCCGAAAACCTATAGCCGAAATTTATGAACTTTACAAATATAAATTCATACAGCAAAAACGTTTACAGCAAATAAAACCTACAGCAAAAAAAATCTACAGTCAAAAACCCTACAGCCGAAATTCTACAGCAAAAAACTAAAAGGTACATCATTTACCAACCTCAATATATGAGACGCTAACAACTAACATTTTAGTGACTAGTCTTCCATAAATATATGATTCAAAAAACATTTTTGATATTTAAAGAAAGTTTAAAGAGCAACTATTTGACTGAGAATTAGAGAAATTTTCAAAATATAAATATCTGAGACCTAAGATAACCTAGAAAAATTATTGACCATAGAAGAAAAACAATTAAGACATCAATAGAAGAAAAAATATGATCACAATTTCGTATCAATTTTCACTGCCACTAACAATAAGACCAGAAACATGTGCATCAACTGAATATATAATGGGCGGTTCATGCCAGATGGACAACGCATTACTAATTATCGCTAAACAAAATTGGCCACTTATAATTCATAACCTGATTGAGCTGTAGATAAAATATATTAAAGATTTATAATGTATACTATATAAAAGCGTGAACGGCTGTATAAAAAAATGATCACATCATGTAATCACCAATTGACAATACTTATCAAAACAAGCAAAAGAAAAATCTTCTGCTTTAAGAACAAATGTAATCAATTGGACAAATGACATGACTTTGTGTTAAGCAAAGAACTTACCCATCAAGTGATGTCCAAAGAAATCTTAAGTCATGCTTCATAGCTAAGCCTCTAACAATATTTATATTGCAAAACAACAGTAATAGTGTTAGACATCAGCTAGAGGACACATTAACAATGTAACTAAATCTCTTAGATTTGAAATGAAGTCTCCTTTTCAATGGAAACACTAATGTATAACACTAATACGGTTGATATTAATCTATTTAACGAGAATAAGATGATTGTCCGTATTTTGTACAAAATTTTGTTGTGTGAAAAATCAATATGCATTCTAGTTTTATCTGTTTATAATATTTATATGTGATATTTTTTCATTCGGTTTATTTCATGGTTTGATTTATATATCTAATTTTTTGATATATTAAAAATTAATTTATAATATATCTTTTCTGATTATTTATGCTTTGATGCACTACAATTTTCGTATATAAACTTTTTGACTCATATCATTTAGATTTTTAGACACATATTTTTTTAAATATTAAGAGACATTCTTTTAAAATTTTAAACTCGTATTTATTTAGGTGATTATCTATTAATATTATAAGTAATTCATCAAAAGTTTACTTATATGAATATCAAATCAAACTAGAGAGAAAGAGAAACTCTTCTCTGATCTCCGATCTCCGATCTCGGTCCGGCGAGTGGCGGCTTCCATAGCGCCACCGTCAGATCCTTCCTTTCCTTTAGTTTCTTCTCAGATCTTTATTCCTTTTGGTTTTAATTTCTTCTATCACCAATTGCATGTTGGTTTTTCCTTTTGATCTCTCTTTTCTGGGTTGCTTTTTGGCTTCGCCGGTTCTCTTCTCGGTCTTTGTCGAGTTTAATCACCAGATTTGTTTTGGTTACTTTAATTGTTGTTAGTTCTGTATTTTGGTCTTACGATCTTAGTTAGGTGTTATGTTGTGTTTGCATGTTTATTTCTTGGTCATTCTCTAAATAATTTATGCTATGTTGGTATACAAGGAGATTATAGTGGGTTATAGATCATTTTTGTCAAGAAAGATGGTTTGAGTTAACCGATCTTGGCCAGATTTTGGCCTTCTTGGTTAATATTAATTTTCTAGTATTCCAAAGTTTCTAATCATATTATAGAGTAAATCTTCGAATCATTGGAGTTTCTTTGATTGGGGCCTGCATGTGAACTTCAATGTTGGGCTAATTCAAGATGCAACCTTGCTAATGACTCTCATGGAAAAGATCAAAACATCTAGGCTTAATTGAGACCACTTGATGGTTTCAATAATAATTCATTTGGGCTTGGAGAGGGATGCAATTTGGTGGTTTCCGGCAATGCTCAAAGCAATCGTCGCCGGTGATGATTCGTATGCCAGAATTAATCCCATATTGACAAGTGGAATTTACTCAGCCACGAACGTTACTCTTGCTCCTCCTCTTATTTGCTATTGGATCATATAGATTGGACTTTTAAGTAAACTTTGTTTGTAAACCTTATGTATTCAATAAATAAATTCAGT
The DNA here is from genome assembly GCA_900406435.1 of Lepidium aucheri. Taxonomy (NCBI): domain Eukaryota; kingdom Viridiplantae; phylum Streptophyta; class Magnoliopsida; order Brassicales; family Brassicaceae; genus Lepidium; species Lepidium aucheri. The sequence goes on from OVBA01004754.1 coordinate 5,699, forward strand.
TTCCGGAAAAAAAACATGGCAATATCCGTCATTTTTAATTTGAATATACATATAAATAATAATATTATAATTTTTCAAAAATTACACTTCAAAACACAAATAAAAAAATTAGTAAAATTTTTGACGCCTTGTTGAAGTAAATTATTAGTTACAAATCTTTGTTGTAATATACAGTTTGATATTTCAAGATTATGAATAATTTAATATACATATATCAAACTTATATGAGCTTGTATAAAAAAAATTGTAAACTTTGAATATATATATATATATATATATGTGATATTTATTTAGGTTTTTTATGAAAAATTATATTGATCTGATTAATTCTAAGAATAATCTATTAACAAACCTAAACAACGTGATAATCATATTTATATTGTACATTAAATGTTAGATTTGTATTATTCATGATAATATTGATTTTAAATATAAACCAGTTAGTGATTTATATTATATGGTTTGATTTACATAATATTTGTGATAATACTATTTTATGGTTTAATTTTGTATGATAAGGTCATTTTTATTAATTAATAGAGTATAACCAACGAATTTCAACAAATATTCATTTAATAATATTTTTGTGCCAAGGACTGTGATTCCGTCAAGATTTAGTTTTAGAGCTGTGGATCTTATTTTCCATACGTAAGAACTATGTGCTTCATAAGTTGTGAAATTCTCTTTAACAAACTGGATTCTCTCACAATATCTTCAAGCTTTTTTTTATATATTTTTAGCCCGAATGTTTATTCTCTCTGGTAAATGATAAATAAAAATGAGATCATTTAGCTCCGCTATTTTTTATTTTGCTAAATAATAAATTTGACAATATATATATATTGTCAAATTTATGATGATAAAGGAAGAAACTATTAGCAATTATTATAATTTTATGATGATAAAGGAAGAAACTATGAGACAGATTTGTTTGACTCTTTTCTTTGGACCAGAATCTGATTTGCTCTCATTATCTCACTCAAAAATGGAATCAATAGTAATGAGAATTTTGCTTTTGTTGTTATCATTAAGCTGCTTAGTGGTCCTCCAAGCTTAATGTGCTTCGACTTTTGTCTAACTTTGACTCTCATGTGTCATTTTCAGTTTTCAATACAGACCAAACAATTTACTGAGCAACAGAAAACGATGTCATTTTTTAAAGAACAATGAGAAAAACAAGAGAAGAAAACGACATCGTATTTGGAAGATGAAGAAGAAGAAGAAAACAGAACATATAAAAAGGAGAACAAAAAAAAAACAGTGATTTACAATTTTGGCGACATGGCGAATCAGTCTTCTACTTCTTCCATCTATTGCGTTTCTTTTAATCAAGATAATAGGTCAGTCTCCTCTTTTTGATAAGGAAATTGGGAAATCATTGGAAACGAATTTGATTCTTCTTTCAGATTTTCCAGGAAATTTGTTTGCTTTTTCCTTTGTCAGATAACGTAACACAAAAGCTGCCCTTTTGTTGATCTTGTTGCCTTCTCGATTCTTGCAGTGGTTTTGCGATTAGTTGGAAAAATTCCTTCAAGATATTCGATTCCAATACCGGAAGACTCTGCTATGAACGAGGCAAGTCTTATCATCAGTCATTTAGACTCTCTGTTTGTTTTTGGTTCTGCGATTTCAGGTTTTAGAGAAATGACCTAATTTTGTTGTCTGTGTCCTTGAAATTGAATCTTTATTCGTTTCTAATTGATGGGTTTGAAAGAAAATTTGATCAGATGTGTCAAATTCTTTAAGTATGAGCTGATTATGAAGAATTGACATCGGACATTTATGAATGTTTTATATTATAGGTTGGATAGTGTCTGAATACTGAAAACTGGTTAAAAGCTAATGTAATTGGCATAGATGTATCTTGGATTTACTTCAAGCTCAAATTTGATTTGAAACTCTGGACTGATGTTGTTTGCTTTTTATTTACTTGTTGTTGGTATAGCTGCTGGAGCTTTTGTTATTGTTGAGATGTTGTATAGCTCAGATCTACTTGCCCTTGTTGGAGCTGGAGAACAGGTTTGTGCTTGATAAGCATTATTCAATAACCGGATGTTATCATGTATGATTAAGGAAATTTTTATATCTAGGCTTCTCTATCCCCGAGGCGTCTTTGTTTATTCAAGACCACAACGGGTTCTCCTCTTAAGGAATTGAATTTTTTAACTTCTATACTTGCTGTTCGTATGAACAAAAAAAGGTTAGTTAGTTTTACCAAATTTTCTCTGATGTTTTTGCTTTATAGTTTTCGTTTTCTCTTTAATATTGAGTTGATGGTGCTGTGATTGATTCTTATCAGACTTGTTGTTGTGCTGCTAGAGAAAACATTCATTTACGATTTGAATACTCTTGTAATGCTTGATACCATTGACACCGTGCGAAATCCAAAAGGTAGCTCATGAAGTTTCCTTTATTAGATTTTAACCGTAACAGTTCACTGTAAAACAAAAAACAATGTCTATCTTTGATCAGGTCTTTCTGCGTTCTCACCATGTCCTGAAGCCTGCTATTTAGCTGTTCCGGCTAGTGTGACAAAAGGATCTNGTCATGGATTTGCAGTCTCACAGTGAGGTTTACTAGATGCTTCACCTAATTTTGCAAAAAAATTGTGATTTCTGAGTTGCACAAAAAGCCCAACTATTACCTAACTCAGATTTGATTGTTTATCTATTTGATAAACTCGATTACAGATAGAAGCACATCGTTCTCCACTGGCTGCGATTGCACTCTCTTCAAATGGTATGTACATTGCTACAGCATCAGAGCAGGGAACTCTGATTCGAGTCCATCTTGTTTCAGAAGCAACTAAGGTGAATTGTTACTTTTTTGATACATCACCAAATTTGTTTTTCTACAGATTCTAAATCCTTTCTTCTTCTGTCTGCAGTCATATAGTTTTAGGAGAGGAACTTATCCATCTACAATATATTCACTGTCTTTTGGGCCATCAACACAGCTTCCAGATATATTGATTGCAACGAGTTCTTCAGGCTCCATTCATGCCTTCTCTTTAAGTTTGGCTATAAACCAAAGGTGAGGATTAAGAATCACTCTCTTACCTCCTTAAAACATTAGTGAGAGACCTAACAGTTTTCAGAGTCTACCCAGGAGCAAAAGATCTACTAGCTTTCTTGGATCAGTTCTTCCGGACAGCGTGAGTGATGCACTAGATCCAGCTCATCATCACGTGCTTCAAAACGCCGTTTCTTCGGGAATTAGGAGGTGAAGGCTATTCTCCTTTTAGCGTTCCTAATGACCTATTAGACTATATCATCCATAGAGGTTGATTGTTTGAATCTGGCTTGTTGTGTGTACAGTTATGCAGTGGTTAGGAAGATAGAAAAACTTGAAGGATCTCCATCTCTTAGGTAGGATTTAAGGATACCCCCAATGTGAATCTGCGATTATGACAAGTTTTGAGACAGAGATAGCTTGATGATCTTGCGTATTTCTCATCTTTTTCAGAGCTACGGTATCAGTGATTACCTATAATGGGTACTTCCAGGAGTATATACTAAGTATCAATGACAAGAGTGAATCTTTATGGACACTGGAACGTGAATTTAATCTCTTCTCAATGAGTCCATGAGCACCGGGTGATGTATAAACCACTACCAAAGGTATACAACTACATGGCAACTTTTTTGTATATAAAATGTTATTAGTTCTTTGTTCTGTTTCTGTATCGTACTCTAGATATACGTTCAAGAAACGAAATGCAAAGTGTTTCTCTATAGAGTTTCCGAACTCTATCCATCATTTCTCTAGCCATGTGTTGAGTGTTCTCAATTTTTAAAACTTGGGCTTTCAATTTTTATCAGTTTGGGCTTATATTGTTTCGGCCCATTTCCCATTTCGTTGTTACTTTTTTAACTGTGTTCTGTTTCCGCTGATTACTCGACGTGTACCTGACAACACATCTTGTCCATGTTTGAAATTAACATAATGCAGTACAAAATTAGGTTCTCGAATATCCAAAATATGCTTTTGTTTTAAGGTTTAATCCAACATCGTATTTTGTCATGATTATAGCAAAAAAAGAAAAAGTGTTAGAGAAAAGAAGAATTATGGGTAGGTTAGAAATAGACATGTACCGCAATGTAAGCACTGACGTGGACACGTGGGACTGGCCGCATGCGTAATGCCAACTTTTGTCACCATTAAGGTCCAAACCAGAAAATCTATTTATTTGTAATCCCAATACAATAATATCATTTTGGTATCTTAAAACAATATTTTAACATCACTAACACGTTGGTTAAGTTAAAGCAATTGGGCATAAATTATTAACCAAATTTATTGACCAGAAGAAAAAAAGATTAAATATAGACCGTTAGATCATTATAAGGACCACGTATCTCTCGTTAAGATGCTAGGTCCACCACAATGCGTACGCAAACGCAACATCGAGAAGCTTCGGTTTTGAATATAATACACAGTCAATAATTGCAATGTTACTTTATTAACTCTAAGATTTTTATCATTATAAAATTTATAATTTGACTTGTAGACAGAAGTAGCTAGTAAGGGGAATAAAGATAGTCAACTCTTCTAAATAAGGAGAAAATCCTTAAATATTATCCTTTGATGACCTGGATTAACAGCTAATTTGAGGATTACAATTCTCTTGGAGTTAAAAACTTTAAAATTATTTAAGATTTAATCACGTCTCTCTCTTCAAGACAAAACAGTTAAAACCTTAAACGTTTTCTTGGGTCTCTTTCTTATCCAGATATCTTCTTCATCCTCATTACATAACTTTTCAATTTCTTTTCATCTTTCACGTTTTCTCTATTGTGCCCAATTCTTATCTCGATCCGATCAATCATAACTCAATCCAAAGATTTCGTCTTTTTTTTGTTGGGTTTTTGTTGTATACTCTGCAACCGAATCGACAAAGTTTTCGTCTTTTATTTTTCCCAGGGAAAAGATTCTAACAAGGATTCTTATTTCCTCAAAGGGAACTTGAAACTGTTCTTAGTTAAAGGTGATTCTTCATCAATAATGCTTTTGTAATTGAGAGTTACGTGATTACATGTTCAGGCTTTAATATATTTATGAGGGATGGGTATATACTTGCAATAATGCAATCAAGTCTTTCAACTTAAGATTTTAGCCTTGAATACTTTATCCTCTCTTTTTCTTGAGTTTGTTCTTATTGTAACCTATTGCTAAGAATTTTTTCTTCTGGTTTCAGCAGCTAAACTTCCTGCAAATTTGTATTGATCATAGATGAGACAGTTCGTTAGATCATCATCTCTCAGTAGAATTAGATGGGCTCTAAAGAACATTCAAGAACGCAATTCTTCAACTTTTTACTCGAAGAGCCGTAAAGTTGTGATTGGTGTTAATCAAAACCAAGCTCTGGTGAATACAAGGACTCATAATTCAACTCTGTATTCGAGGTTAAGTACCTTGAGAGGTTTATCAGCAGAAGCAGTACAAGTAGCTGATCCTGCTGCTAGGCTCGCTGTCTCAGGTTTTTGTTATTTCTAATCGAACTCGATTAATCTCAGAGTTCGAGTTTATGCATTAAATGATCTTGTGATTTGGATGATGGTAGATGTGAAAAGAACAGGTCCACTTGTTGAGTATAAGAGAAGAATCAATAATGGTGAGCTCATGACTGGTGATATCTGCCAAGTACGATCTAAATAATAACCACTCTTTTACTTCATTGAAGCTTTTGAGAAATAAGATCAAATGCAATTCGTTTTACTTGCGGCTGAAGGTTGTGCTTTAATAAAATGTAGATTAGTGCATTGAGAGAGCTTCAGAGGCTACATGATGAGCTTGTGGAATCAGTAGATACATGTCGTTTAGACCGGTACAACACTTCTGATAAATTCTCAAGGTAATACTGTTGTTTACCTAAGTGTGAGCTTTTTTCATTCTCTATTAGGATTGAGAACATGAGTCTCACACAAACCTATGTTTGAGTGTCAATCAGAAGCCGTTGGTTTTGGTCTCGGCTCATGCCGCAGTCTTCTTATTCATCAGTCAATGGATTATATCTCTATGGAGGTGTAGGCACAGGAAAAACCATGTTGATGGACTTATTCTTCAATCAATTGTAAGTTGTTACGAGTACCAGCGAATTCTTATATCTCCTGATCGAGTGCCGCGAGCTCATGAAACTCTTCTCGTTTCATTAGGCCTAGCAGTTGGAAAAAGCACCGGATACATTTCCATGATTTCATGTTGAATGTTCATAGCCGCTTGCAGGTAGGGATAATCGAATATCCAGTTTTTGTCTCGCGTAGAAAGCTTTAGCCTTAGGAGATAGCTTGTTTAATTTGGGTCAAAATGTTTGCAGAAGCACAAGGGTTTATCAGATCCTCTTGAAGTTGTTGCCCAAGAGATAGCTCATGATGCAATCTTACTATGTCTAGATGAATTCATGGTATATACTTTATCTTCTTAGAAGTGATCATCTTTGGATAAACCCCATCTTGAGTTTTGGCATTTTGGCTACTGTTTCTGTTATCATACAGGTAAGTGATGTTGCAGATGCTCTGATACTTAACCGACTCTTTGGACATCTCTTTAACAATGGCGTCGTAAGTGTGATTCTTACTTACCTTCAATATTCATCCCTGTTCATTTCGGTTAAACTGATTTTTGTCCATTCTTTCGGAAACCTGATAAACTATAGATTCTTGTGGCCACATCGAATCGCAATCCTGATAAACTCTATGAAGGAGGACTCCAGAGAGATCTCTTCCTACCTTTCATTTCCTCGTTGAAGGTAAACTACTTTACTTCCATTAATCCATTTTTAGTCACTTTTTTATTCAAAGACTGCATCAAGATTCCATTCTTGCAGGAACGATGTGTGGTTCATGAGATCGGCTCATCAGTTGATTATCGGAAACTTACTTCGGTACTGCTCTTGAATCCTCTTAATAACTACCTATACTGTCTTCAAGGTAAAGAAGAGTTTGATAATTGGCATGCTTCTTCACTTGCGCAGGCTGAGCAAGGTTTCTATTTCATCGGTAAAGATCTTTCGACCCTTTTAAAACAGAAGTTCCAACAATTGATTGGAGAAAATGTTGTTCCGCGTCCACAGGTAGTAGAAGTGGTGATGGGAAGAAAGCTACAGGTATAGTTGATACTAATCTCTGTGTGCATCCAATACTCTGTCTGGATATATAAGTTATTCATCAGACCAATGCTGCTTTATGATCAGATACCATTAGGTGCCAATGGATGTGCATACTTTCCTTTTAAAGAGTTATGTGATCAACCTCTTGGAGCTGCCGACTACTTCGGATTGTTCAGTAAGTTTCTCCGCTTTGGCTCTCTCTCATCTGCAAGTCTTGTCTCTTAACAGTGCTTCTCCTTCTTCCTGATGCAGAGAAGTTTCATACTCTTGCGTTGGAAGGAATTCCGTTGTTTGGGCTTGATAACCGGACTGCTGCATATAGATTCGTCACGCTAGTAGATGTATGAAAATGCCTGGCTCCATCTCTTCATCTTTTATATTTCTAAGATGGCACAACCAAGCCATCCATCAAATCTGATAAATGGTTTTAAGAGTTGCAGGTGATGTATGAGAACAAAGCGAGGTTGCTGTGTACAGCTGAAGCAAGTCCTCAAGAACTTCTGGAGAAGATCATAACAATCTCAGAGGCAAAATCAATGGCTCCAAGAACATCATCCAGGTCAAGAAAGAACGATGTTTCTGAGCTCTGCGTGGATAACGAATTAGGTTTCGTAAAAGACAGAACCATCAGTAGGTAATATTAACAGTCTCTGTGATTTAATCACTAAAACAAAGTAGCTTTACTGGATTGTGCTGATCAAGTGAATTTGTTTGTTGTATAGATTAACAGAAATGAACAGCAAAGAGTACTTGGAGCACCATGCCATGACACACAATGTAAAACACATACAAGATCTTTGATTGTTTTTTCATGGGATTCAATTGAATCCATTATAGCTTGTTGTACTTTATGTAAGAACGATGAAAAGGAAACACTGAAAATTGAATTTACATCTATACCAAAGCAGAAAATGGTTGCATCTTTTTAGTACCAATGCATCAAGAACAATATCACATTGCAATACTAACCAGATTGTTGCTAAACACCAAGTGGTAGAAGCGAAAACATAAAGACCACTACGATATCAATGACTAGTTTTGGAAAGAAAGAGAGTAGGAGCCAGTGTTGGGATCTTTGACAGCCTTGAAGTTGTCCACACTCATCCCAAATTTACCCAAAATCGAGTTTCCCATCTCCTTCAGCTTGGCTACAAACACAAAAATATTTGCCATATCATAACCAATGAAATAATTCATTTCAAAGAACACAATGTGAGAACATTTAATCTTCTATGAAAGGAAGGATTACGGTGCATTACTCAGAACATACCTATAGCCTCTTCTTTCATCTTTTCTCGCTTCTCAGCAGCAAGAGGTTCAAGGCGTCGAATTCCTTTCCTAGCTTGATCATTTGAAGGATCAAGTTCTAAGATCTTCTTCAAGTCTACATATGAGAAGAGAGAGAATCACCACTCAACAACCAAATACTAACTATATCCTATAACAAGTATGAAACTAACCTAGAACTCCTTAATTATCTAATGAACCAGTTTCACGTGTAAAAATCAAGGGGAATCGACATCATATTGCTTGGATGTAATACTCATGAACTCACCTGTGACAGCATCTTCAAAGTTTTCAAGCTTCTCATGTGCTTCTGCCCTTCGAACCAAGGCCTTAGTGTAGGTAGTATTTAGCTCTAATGCTTTTGTGCATTCCTTCACCGTTTCTGCATACTTACCCTGAAGGAAAATTCAGAGAAATCTTCAGTACTATCAACAACTATACCTATCTTCGATCAGAATTCAAAAGACCAAGAACTAAACCAATAAAACAAGACATACCAATTTCAGGAAACATACACCTCTGTTTAGATGGCATATGGATCGAAGCTCTGTAGATTCAGGAAACTCATGAACAAGCTCTAAAGCAAGCGCATACTTTGACAATGCCTCTTCGTAAAGTCCATTAACGAACAGTTTATTTCCTTCCACTTTAGCTTCATTTGCTTCTGTTTTGTTTTTTTCCACTTGAGCTTCATTTGCCTCTGCCATGGCTTTCTCCTTCCAATAAAAAAAGAGAGGCAAATTTCTCTGTCAACGCTAGATTTGAAGCATTCTCTACTAATTTCATCCAAAGGTTAAAACTTTTACAGAAAAATTCAAGCTCTTCACACTAGGATCAATTCTAACGAGAATCCGCTAATAAGCCCATAAACCCAGAACTGGAAAACCCTAGAGGTGAAGTAACCCAGTTCCCAATCAATAATCTACAGAATCTGTGGATTCACCTGGTTTGATCCATTGTCAGCTTTTCCTTCTAGATTGATCTGTTCTTCCTTCTTCTCTGGTTTATCCGATTGTTGTGATTCCTCCTGCTGACTCGTAACGGCGTCGTTTTTCTTATCATCTTCCTCTCCTTCTTCATCGCTCATTTCACGTTCGCTAGCAGTTTCGAATCCGTCGGACTCATCTCCGTCGACTTGTTTCGCCGCCGTCGCAGCCATTGCTTCGGGTTGTGGTGAAGATGAAGACGATAGCTTTGGTTTGTCTTTCTTGAGAATCTCTTCTTCACTCTCACTTGACTCGATTAGTACCATCTTCAATCTAGGTTTCTTTAAGAATTTGCACAAAATTTTAACGCGACTAAGCAATCGTCGATCTAGCTTCCCGAAGAAATCAGAATCGAAACTTCAAGATGCTCAACTGACGTTTATAGAAATGGTAAAAAGCTTTTATTGGGCCTACGACATTAGGCAATTTCAGTGTATTGGGCTTAGGACATTAGACAATTTCAGGTCCTTTATTAGCTCATCTAATAATATTTAAGTTCACATGTAGTATTACACATTTTTAATCAAGTGTTAATTTATTTAATAAGATAAAATGTAACAACGTTTCCAACTCCAAGCATCATTTCTAAATTTTTTTAAAAAAAAAAAAAAAAAAAATTGTTGTTAATTTAGTATTTGAGTTATTGTCGGTGTTTATACAGCCAAACAAACACAATTTTTTCACGAAAAGTATTCTATAATATTATTGCACAATTATAGGAAACGTCACTTTAAGAGATTCGTATACGTTACAACTCTCAAATCAATTTTTATTATGTTTAACAAAAACTAGAAAGCATTCATATTGTGCTCCCAAACAAATTAAAAAAAGACTATTATATATTATAAAAATAACAAGAAATGTGATATTTCTTTTATGATAACTCACAAACAACATATGCTACTATGAGAAGATCAATATACAAAATTACAATCTTAATTTTTTGTATAATCTCTTCATATTCAATTTAAGTTACATAAAAATCTTTGTTCTAACAAGCAGAGCCAGCTTCGACCAGCTTGCTTAATTTATTGTTCCTTAATCTTTCTTTGTAAACTTCACTTCCATGCATCTCATTCTCATACCTAAATCACATATTTAATATAAAGTTTTAGATTAAGTTTCATAAACAAAAAAAAAACAATAATTATGAAAAATTGTACCTTGGAGGCATTGGTATTAAAGGAGACAAACTCTCAACAAGCTTAAGAGCTTCTTCTTCTGTGTTAACAATTTGGTTGAAGCAGAAATATCGACCACAAGCTGAAACATCTTCGAATGCTCTAATATGAACATCTGCTAAAAACTTAACGTCTACGTATGCTAATACTCCATTCTCATACATTTGTGCAGCTCCTTTGAGGTAAGACATGGTGGGCCTTGCGTTGTGTTGAGCAACCGATGGTCCAACGATGAGACCAGGGTTTATTGAGACCATGTTTAGCCTACGGTCCATGGCTAATGCCCAAGCTGCTTTCTCTGACAACATCTTGGCCAATGCGTGCCATAACTGTATCCACAAACAAATTGTATATTATTAAAGATAACGATTTCGACTTTTTTGTTGATTGTTCGACTCGATGCTAGACAGCTAGACACGTTAATAATGTCCTAGAATAATTTGTTGCACAAGTTAGCTATGTCCATTTATGACGATTTTTATTGGACAAAAAGAAAATAATAAGACATGTGACTTTCTGATCTAGTGATATTCGTAAAAAAAAAAGCACTGCTTCCAGCTATGACACAGTATAAATATATAGTTTTTCGTCATAAATCATTATAAAAAAAACGAAATACTCCCTCTATTTTTTATTAGTTAATAAAACTATTTATTATTAATAAAATTATTAATAAAACTATAAAATTAAAGAAGGATAATATAGGAAAATTTATACCAAAAATTGTATTGAAAATTGAAAAAATCAACCTTTTAGAAACAAATAAAATTTCCAGAACATCAACTAATTATGAACGGAGGGAGTATTTAATAAGAAATTTAATATATTTACTACTCCCTCCGTTTCATAATATAAATTGTTTTAGAAGGTTTTTTTGTTTCAAAATATAAACTGTTTTACAAAACCAAGACAAAAAGTAAAGTAAAAGTTAAACTAAACTAATTTTTTATTAAAAAAATATTTTTCTTTTCTTTTTCTAATTAAATGTTGAGATAAAGTGATGTGCATTCAAGCAAAACAACTTATAAAAAGAAAGAGAGGGAGTACTATTTTTGACTATATTGGGAATCGTTTTCTTATCCATTTAAAAACTTTGTTTTGTTTTGTATTAACAATAGAATATAAGTATCTACTAAATGATTTGTATTTGTTAACCAATCATTTGTATCTAATTATTCAATAATTAAAACATAAGCCCTTGAATTTCCCAAAGGTAACTTTGATTGGAACAAGAGAAGTACATTGTATTTATGTAACGAGTCATGAAAATGAATATATTCAATTAATCTGCCCCCTCACGGATATTTTCTATGTCGTCCAATTATATTATTCGAGATAATGTGACAATACATTTGATGAAGACCTAACTTTGGCTCTTCAAAAGATACCACTAACTAATTATTTCTATTTTCCAAAAATTCAAAATTTATATCATTAGCTTCATTCTTATGTATATATATATATATATATATACCAATTATACACATTAAAAAAATGATAGAAAATGAAAACTTTTAAGTTGTGGGTCCAATTTGATTCACCAAAATTTATAGTAGCAAAAAGTTAAAAATTAAATAAAGAGAGAGGAAAAAATTGCAAACCTTCTTGTTGCGACAGAAGTCTTGATCACTCCAACACTTTTCATCAACATCTTTCTGAGTTTCAATGTTTTGTCTCCAAATTGAAGCAGTTAACGAAGAAGAAAACACAATCTTATCTAAACTCTCTGTTCTTCCACATGCTTCCACTACATTGATTGCTCCTCTCACCTCCAAATCAACTTCTTTCTCCTATCATTAATGATTCAAACAAAACAAACCCTCATCAATCTCAAGCAAAACTCAGAATCTACACAGAGACATGTTTAAAGAATGATTGAAGAAAGTCACTCACATCGTAACCTTCAGGGCTATCTAAACAGCAGAAGACAACATTACATGTCTTAAGAGAAACAAGTATGCTTTGATAATCCAACACATCTACATCGAACACAACTAATCTCTCTTCTGTTGCTTCCATTTCTCTGATTATTTCCTCAATCTCACTCTCTCCTAAGAATCAAAACACAACGGAATTCAATCAATAAACCAACAAAAACATTGAAATCATCCGAGAGACACAAAATCTTAAGAAACGAGTAGATATGTGTACCGTTTTTACGAATTGCTGCGTGAACAGAGTAACCTCTGCTAAGCAATTTCTTGAGAATCCAGAAACCAACATAAGTAGAAGCATCGAGAACACAGCAACAGGAAGTTGAGTTATCGTGATCCATTGTTTTTGATCTGATTGAAATTGAATGAAAAGAGTTGAAAGAAAAAGCGTGAGATAATGAAGAAGGTTAGAAGTAGGAAGAGAGAAGAGGGAAGTATTAATAGGAGAAAGTTGGGTGAACTAGTTTTCTGTTGCACGTTCCCAGCTACTCATCTTTAATTAATACCTCTTCTCTTTCTCTTAACAATAATAATAAATGTTAATTAATTACTGTATTTTATGGTTTTTGATTAAATCCAGTTCTCTAACCATCTTAATTAATAGCTTGGTTATCCGAAATCTACAAGTCAAGTCCTTATTGGTTTTCTTTTACGTGTTGGTAATTTTGAGAACGTGTATCTTCTTTAGAAATACTCCAAATTTTTATTACCAGCAAATATTGATTTTCAATTTTCTTGCTTTTCTTATTTTGGAATAGTGTACATATATATAGCCAAATACAATTAAAGATGTATAAATGTCTCCAGATTTTTTGCTTTTTACAAAGAATGTTTTTTCTAACATTTGTCAATTATAACAAAAAAAGCTAAATTAATATTGAATTAATTGATGAGTTATTAATAGAATCTTGATTAAATTTATGATGAGTTTTTTTAGTAGGAAGAGGGAGGAAATCCTCTTTGAATTTTTTTAAACATAAAATTCATGTCCGAACCGACTGAACATGTGTAAGTCTACGAGAATCATCACTAACAATCTCAACACAAGGAGAAGCTAAACATAAATCATGAAAGCCTAAAGATAAAGAAAGTGCATAGTTCGCCAATCCATCTGCAAGACAATTGGTCTCCTTATACACATATGAGAAATAGACAATTCAGTCCTTTGCAACAAAGTCATAGCACAATCGTACTAGGAATGAAAGAGGATGAGAAGAATAATAATCCCTTTCGATAAAAAATCGACCACCACCAAAGAATCAACCTCCACTTCTAGCTTAAGAATTCTCATATCCCAAGCAATATAAAGGCCATAATACATGTCCTAAAGTCCAGCCAAAGGTGCAAAGCAAACTCCAATATTTACTGCAAAATCACGACACCACTCACAGAATTTCGGATCACACCACTTGTTGTTGCATGATTTAAATGACCACGGGAAGCTCCATCCGTGTTCAACTTGAACCAGCTATTAGTCGACGTTTCCAGGACATGGCTTGTTGTCTATGCAACCCGAGATTATGAGTCAGACCAGCATGATGTTTCGAGAAAGCTTGGAAAACTTCAGCTGCAACAGTTTTCACAAATTTAACTCTATCACGACAAAATCTCTTATTCCCAAAAACATTATCACACTGCCATTTCCAGACCCACCAACAAGATATGGCAAATAGCACATTCCATGATACATCAAAAACCATTTCATGCTCACCCAAATTCGAGTACAGCCATTCCAGTAAAGTTTGGGAGAAGAAAAGACTTTGTTTTCTCAGAGGTACAACATGAATCCAGATACCCTTCATGGCATTACAATCACGTAAGATATGTAAGATAGTTTCATTCCCGTCCTTACAAACTTGACAGAGCGAAAAAGCCGCCAGGTGTCGCCTCTCACGCGCAGCATTAGTCAACAAAACCTGATGTGCACTCTACCATAAAAATAGACGCACATGTTCAGGTATATGTAAACTCCAAATTTGACCAAAGAAAGTCTTCATATTTGCTATATCTTCATAGACCCCATTTAAACTCAAATAAGCATTGCTGACCGTAAACTTTCCATCATCCCTCGGACCTCAACATGGTCGATCGTTGATCCCAGTAACTACATTCATGACGATCAAGTTCAGACATAAAAGATAAAGATCGAAGAGGTATGGTGAGATTATCGATCTATCCCAGCCAGTACCATGATGCCATAGATCGTGCACTTTCAGATTCAGTTGATCAGGAGGAATCTCCACACATGAAACCTCTGATAAGTTAGCATTTAACAATCATTTATCTGTCCAAAAACAATAATCTTTCCATCACCAACAATCCACCGAACATTGGGAAATATAACCTCTTGAACACTAGAACAAATTTCCCGCCAAGTGGAAAACCAAATAGTCTTAGGAAGAAGCCATGAATGATTCTGAAAACCCTTAACTCCATACTTTGATTGTTGTAAATTAAAATTTATATCAAATTAAGAGAACAATAATTTAAAATTTAAAGTAAATGAATTGAGTAAGTTATTGTTTTTAATTGCTATAAATTTCATGAGAGGACTATCAACTTTAATTTATAATTTTCTTAAGATTCTACCTATATTACATAGGATTGTCATAATGTTTATTGTTCAAAATCATTTAAGAATGCACAATAAAAGGTTTATAATATTGATTGGAAAAGCAAAACGACACAACATAATATGTGTTCTAAAGAGAAAATGATGATCAAATGCCCAGCTCGGTGAATTCCGTGGATGTCAGATTGACTAATGATTACCTATGCTAATAGCTTTGGAGATAGCAGTATAGGTATCATTACTAGGAGTATGGACGCCGAGTTATCAAGCATTTAAACTACTCACCTGCAACAACATTAATTTTTTGCTGAGTGACTCCGCGAATCTATGGAAAAGGTAAATGCCACTGTAATGCATTAAATGCATTGCATGCTAGCTGACATGGATTTTGTCCAAACTCACTTATTTGTTGAGGTGTTATTTGATGAGTCTAACTTATGCCAAGGTGATCCCGTGTCGAGATGACTTTTTATCATTTTCTGATGAGTCTTGGAAGTTTGGCTCCATGGTGAACCTAACTGGTTTGGAACCATAGTGAATTTTGTGAAGTCGTATAGGCTTAGGCGAAAGAGTGAGCACTAATTACATACTACACTATAAAGATATTTGTAAGTGGTTTTTAATCTAATGGCTTGTGGTAAGTCCACTATAAGCAGACATACATGTATCAGGGATCGAGTTCTATCACCTACGAGATCTATGGAGGAATTTGACAAATGGACCGGCCATTGTGGCCTAATATAAATATTATCGTTAGAAAAAAAACTATAAAGATATTTATTTATGACAAATTCCAAGAGAACTTATTAGACCGTTTCTTAAATTTGTAATTGGCACGATATTTGACAAAGATGTGACGCGTGTCATATTTCTACCTATCTCAACTGTAAACATGTAAAATTACTATCAAAAAAATATTAAAATTGAATGGTGGTAATTTTTAAAAATATCTATTTATAGTTCAACTAAAACTACGTTTCAATTCATGATATAATAAGATATGAGTATATTATAAAAATAATTTGAATAGAAATGAAAGTTGGAATTAGAAAGAGAGTTAGGTTCGAGAACACCAAAACGGAACAAACTTGGGTAAGCAATTACATAAGCAAAACTCAGACAAATGTATTTGGCTTCTAAAACATAATTAATTGATAGAAACAACCAAAAGAAAATAAATACAAAGAGGATTAAATAAAAGGAAGAAAAAAAACAGCAAAAGGGCGTTGTACGTAAAGTAGTTAGCAGTTAGTAGGTAGAGATTGTGGTATGAAGAGAATTTACGTGGAGATGTTTCATCTCTAGCCACAACCTACCAACGTCTCTTTAACTCAACTCTTTCTTTATTATAACCTTTGGTTTTTATTATTTACCCATTCTTACTCTCAAAATGTTTTCCATTACGTATTCAGAGATTTTTGTATCCTAGTTCAAAAATTAAAAAACGAAGTATATTCGTCTCATTCATAATCTAAAATTCTCAAACTTCCTATTGGGCCAAGGCAAATAACTAAACCTAAACCTAGATTACAAATATATAGGAAAACATGTGGCTTAACCTTCAAGCAAATAACTA
>OVBA01004755.1:0-22341 GCA_900406435.1 Lepidium aucheri
TCTTTATTAAATCATTCTTCATACAAATTATAATCTTTGATTCTTCAAATTGATCATATTTATGAGGTATGTCTCCCATTGGATGAGCTTGCTCTTAAGATGTTTTGTAAGTCTGCTTTTGGAAAATACACGCCACCTGATGGTTTGATGGAGTTTTCTTCTAAAATTGCATTGAGCGCTGGTAATCTTCCTTTGGGTCTTCATGTTTTGGGCTCGTATGTACGAAATATGGAGAAAGAAATCTTGATCGAAATGCTGCCAGATCTTCGAAATCGTTTGAATGGTGACATTGAGAAGACACTAAGAGTCAGCTATGATGGATTAAATAGCCAAAAAGATAAAGCCATATTTCGTCACATTTCGTGCCTTTTCAATGGCGAAAGTGTTAGTGACATCAAGCTGCTATTAGCAGACAGAAACTTAAATGTTAATATAGGTTTGAAAAACCTTGTGGATAAGTCTCTCATACATATAAGAAACGATATTATTGAAATGCACTCTTTGCTACAAAAAATGGGTAAAGAGATCGTCCGTGCAAAGTCCAGTGAGCCTGAAGAACGAGAATTCCTAGTGGATGCAAAGGAAATATGTGCTTTACTTGAAAATAATACGGTAAGTTTTTCCGTGCTCTTTTCATATATCTCATTCTGTAAGATTAAAATCACGTCCCCTAGAAAATTGTAATGATCTTATAATCTCAGGGTACCAACAAGGTTTTAGGTATTGCGTTGGACATGGATGATTTGGATGAATTACATATACATGCGAGTGCCTTTGAAATGATGCCTAATCTGCTTTTTCTAAAAATCTACACTAAGGATTGGTACCGAAAGAGGTTGACAACAAAATGGGATAAAGAGAAAGGAGTGAGATGGCAGTTACCACAAAAAATTCGATTGTTAAGGTTGGACGGATACCCAATGAGATGTATGCCTTCTAATTTTTGTCCAGAAAATCTTGTTAAGCTTGAAATGCGGGGGAGCAAACTCGAGAGGCTCTGGGAAGGAGTTCAAGTAAGTATCAACCAAAATTTAAAATTGTATTTGTATCAAAAAGAGAGGGTTCATTTACTTGTTATCTAACATTCTTTAATTTCAACTGATGTGTATACTTTATTTTTACGTCAGACACTTAGAGGGCTCAAGAAAATAGATTTAAGTGAATCTATATATTTCAAAGAAATCCCAGATCTTTCAAAGGCCACTAATCTCGAGACACTTAATCTAGATGATTGCTCGAGTTTAGTTGATATTCCTTCTTCTATTCAATATCTCAATAAGTTAGAGCGATTACATATGTCGAGATGTAGTAGTCTGAAGACTCTTCCCAATGGAATCAATCTCCAATCTCTTGATATACTTGACCTTGATGGTTGCCCACGGTTGAATAGTTTTCCTGATATCTCAACCAACATCTCAGAGCTCAGCCTAAGCCAGACAAGTATTGACGAATGTCACTTAACTTTGAATGGAGGGAATCTTGGAATGAACAGAATAACAAATGAGACATTATGGGCAAGAGCGCAGGTATGTATTTAACCTTACGTAGTTAAAACTCAATACAAAAGGTCTTCTGAAACTTATGTTGAATATATATATATATATATATAATGTTGTGAAAAAACAATTGGGGAAGTATCACTATAAGTATCAGCATATTATATATTTTTCTATTTGAATATAAGTATATATTGTCATTCGTTAGAGAAATTTTTTTAATGATAATCGATATATATATATATATATTTTAACTTTTCTGTAACAACTCTATCAAAAAACTTTATTTGGTATCTCAAAGTTTAAAGCTATAGAGTTTATTCTTTGAAAATTACACGCTTAACTGAGTTTATGCCATTTTTATTTTTATTTATCACAGTAACTTAAATATACAGAGAAAGCTTTTGAACTCACAACCTTAAAACTAAGCAATAATTTCACTTTTTTTTTTCCAGCCTAACTCTTTAAGAATATTGTTTCTCTCGGATATCCCAAGTTTGGTGGAAGTTCCTTCTTCTATCCAGAATTTCATTGAACTTGAGGAATTGTATATATCTCACTGCAAAAACCTGGAGACTCTTCCCAACGGCATCAACTTATGTTCTCTCAAAGAACTTAGTTTCAGTGAATGCTCACGGTTAAAGACTTTTCCAAATATTTCAACCAACATTGAACAGCTCTATTTAAAAGGAACAGGCATAGAAGAGGTCCCTTGGTGGATAGAGAACTTCACCAAGCTTAAATTTATTAATACAAAGAACTGCAACAATTTAGTACGTATATCCTTAAACATTTATAAACTGAAAAATCTTTGGAAGGCTGATTTTTCAGACTGCTGGGCATTGACTGAAGATAGCTGGAATGGTAGTCCAATTGCAATTGACAAGGTTTTGACTCATCAAAAACTTCAGCTCAGGTTTGTAAACTTGGATCCAGAAGCTATCCTTCAGAACCGATCAATTCTTTTCAACTCCATGGTATTATCAGGTGACGAAGTGCCTTCATATTTCACTCACCAGACTACTGGCTACTCTTTGACCAATATTCCTATACGTCCCACTTCTCTCTCGCAACAGTTATTCAAATTTAGGGCTTGTGTGGTGCTTGTTTTCAACTCTGAACAATTTGATGATGATATGGTAATCTATGTACGTTGTCGGTTTAAAGACAGACTTGGACATAGCTTCCTTTGGGTTGGTCAGGATCATATGTTCTCTAAATCTACAATGGACAGTGCGTTGTTTGTATTGAATTCTCTTATTCCTCCTGACAAATGCAATGCCCCTCTAGCTCAACTGAACTACGATCACGTGGATATGGAGATTCACATACGCTCTAAGTGGTCGAGTAGCCCTAAGTATAAACTAAAAAGATGGGGCATACAACTCATAGAGGAAGGTTCATCACTAAGTAACCGACTTAGTAATCCATACAAAGTTCCTCATGTTTGTGAAAACAATTTGGTTGGTGAGAGTGAACACAATAAAGAGTGTGTTCAGACAGTTGGGAAGAGACAGAGAGAAACAGAAAGTTTCGGTAAGCATTATACTTGATACAATATAATTGACATTTTGTACAAAAAATATCTATAGATTTTTCTTTTTTTCTTTTTGCAGACTACGCCAAATTACCATTCAAGAAACGTCGAAACACATGAACACGCATACAAGTCAAATGGTAATAAAGAAATTTGTCTGAATTTGGTGGGATTTAAAATTAATTTAGTTTCCTAATCGTTTGGTTTATATATAAAGTTGCTCAAAACTATTATTTTCTGAACGGATCGAAAGTATTTGGTATAACTATATATATATATATATATAACTTAAATACAAGGATTTGGAATAAGGTTAACATAGAGCAGAAATTAAAGGTGAATGGAACAAATTCAATGATTGTTCTGTTTTATTGCCAACAATTAGAACATCAAGAGACAATCTATAATCCAAAATTCTAAACAATATCACATGACTAAGAGACTTTTTATAATGAACTGAGGTGAATAAACCTTGTAGGTATGAAACTTTAACCATTTAACCATTTAACCATTTAACAAAAAACACTTTGCCATTAGAATTCTTTTTTCTTTGCTAAATCTTTATCAAAATTTAGCTTTTAAGCTTTGCTAAATCCTAAATCTTTATTAAAATTTAGCTTTTTTAGATTTTTTTCTATTATATATTAATTTTCAATCTTATATATTAAAGCGGGAGACACTTTCATTTTGGCCGTGTTATAAACTTAAGGATAAATTTAACCTAAGTTCATAACAACCCTTAAAAATAGGATAAGGTAGTTTTGTTACACATTTTTATATCAAAAATCAAATTCAATAAAAAATTCTAAAAAAACCTAAAATTTAATAAAAAAAATATTTCGGTTACAAATTCGGTTATTGGTTCGATTCTGGTTCGGGTCTGGATTGGATTCTGGTATTTTGTCGGGTTCGGTTCATCTAATTCGGTATTTTGGTTATTTTAGTTTAAGACGTATTTGGATATTTTATTTTTCGAATATAGTTTGGTATGATATAGATCGAGTTCGGGTATGAGAATTTATATAAAAATTCAAAATTTAAAAGATTTAATAAAAGATTCTAATATTTGGTTTTGATTGGTTTTTATATTGGGTTTTGTCAATTTCGATTCAATCAAATCTGTTTCATTAATTTTCAGCTCACAAATTTATGCAAACTGTTTGTCGGTTTGGTATTGTTGTGATAACCGACATTCTATTTCCAATTAACTAGAAATCGGTTTGATCAAATCAATTTAAATGAACCGATCAAACCGGATCTGCAACAAATATCACAGAAGAAGCTCTAACAAAACGGAGAAGATGCAGAGCAGATGCTATTTGATTCTCCTCCAATTCATGTTATAATTCCTCTCTGCAATACTCCCCCTCACGTTGGAGAGTGAATGCTAAGAACTCCCAACTTGGTTAATAGAAATTGAAATTGAATCCCTGCCCAATGCTTTTGTCATAACATCTGCTATTTGTGCTGTTGTACTGACATGTTGAAGACTTATGATCTTATCACGAACTACGTCTCGCACTGAATGACAATCTGATTCTATATGCTTTTTTCTCTTATGGAAGACGAGATTTGATGCTATATGAATTGCTGCCTTGCTGTCACAAGACAAACGAGTAGGAACATCTATCGGGACACCGATTTCTGTAAGCAATTTGCGAAGCCATTTTATTTCTCAAAGAGTTGTAGCCATTGATCTGTACTCTGCTTCTACAGAGGAATGAGAGACAGTGTCTTGTTTTTTAGTTTTCCAGGAAACAGGAGAGTCTCCTAACATCACAACATATGCACTTAATGATCGTCGAGTAAGAGGACAAGAAGCCCAATCCGAATCACACCATACTGTTAGAGACAGATTGTTGTTTGATTTAAGAAGACTCCCAAAACCTGGAGATTGCTTGAGGTAACGAACTACCCACAAGGGTGCAGTCCAATGAGCTTCTCTCAGAGACTACATGAATTTAGACAAAACATGGACAAAATAGTTATAGTCAGGTCATGTATTAGTGAGATATATTAACCGACCAATCAAACGACAATACTTAGTTAGATCAGTAAGAAGAGGACCATCATCTGTAGCAAGTTTATGATTCTGTTCTAATGGAGTTGCAACCGGCCTAGACCCTAAGAAACCACATTCTGAAATGATGTCAAGAGTGTACTTACACTGAGACAGAAAGATACCATCCTTCCCTCTGCTGAGCTCTATTCCGAGAAAGTATTCCAATTTTCCAAGATCCTTCATGGAGAAACACTTATGGAGGTAGTCCTTGAATCGTTGAACAAAATACTTATCACTTCCGCAGATTAGTAAATCGTCCACATAGACTAGTACACGGATTTCTTGTCCATTTCTTGTGTAAGAGAAGAATGAGTAGTCTTCATAAGATTGAGTAAAGCCAAACTTCAACAAAACATCTGAAAGTTTCTTAAACCAACAGCGAGGGGACTATTTTAATCCGTACAAAGATTTTCGCAAACGACGCACTTTGTTAGGATGAGTATGACGAAATCTAGGAGGTAACTTCATGTAGACTTCTTCATCCAAGTCACCGTGTAAAAAAGCGTTGTTGACGTCCATTTGGAATACATCCCAACCATGTGCAGCAACAAAACGAAGCAGATATCTTACTGTAGTCATTTTCACAACTGGTGCAAACATTTCTGAATAATCCTCTCCTTCAACATGTTTGTTACCGAGACCCACAAGACAAGCTTTATAACGCTCTATGGTGCCATCAGAATTATACTTGGTTCGATACACCCATTGTGATCCCAAGGCATTTCTGTTTGATGGAAGATCGACAATGTCCCACGTGTGTTAACTTTCGAGAGCAGTAACCTCTTTGGACATTGCATCATTCTATACTAGTTGTTGAACTTCCTCGCCAATATGCTTAGGTTCATGAACTTCTATGAGTGTGCTTAGAAAGGCTCTGTGACTAGCAGAAAAACGTTCATCAGATATAAAATTAGTTAAAGAATAAAGTGATCACTGCTCTTTGTCGAAGTTGATGAAGATTGTGAGGAAACACCATCGTGTTTTACATGATACTGGACATAATCTTTCAAATGGATGGATGGTTGAGGAATACGAGAAGATTTTCTAACAGATCGAGATGTAGAAACTTTAGTGTCTGTAGTTGGTTTAGGAATTAAAGTTTCCTTACTTGGAATAGGTGAAGAGATATTTGTATTAGTGATGTCTGCATCAGATAAAGAAGAAATGTTAGTATCAGGAGGATTAGTTGCAGTGGAAATAATTGAATCAGAAATTGTAGTTTTCGAATAATTGTCTGCAAGAGGGAAAGAAGAGCCATCAGAATCAGAATGTGAGGAATCAAATGTCAGAGAAACATTTGATTCAAGATTCTGTATAAGGTAACCAATCAGAATCTGTATTATCCTGAGGAGTTGGAACAATAGAATTAGTCAAAGATCTGTTTGAGTAATGGAAAAAAGTCTCAACAAAGACCACATCTCTGGAAACAATAAACTTGTTAGTTTTCATATCATATACTTTCCATCCTTTTTGTCCAAAAGGATAATCAACAAACACACAAGTTCTACTTTGTTTTGAAAACTTGTCTTTGCTTCGTTGTTGTTGATGATGAACAAAACATGCGGCTCCAAAAACCTTAAGATGGCTGTAGTCTGGTTGCTTGTTATGCAAAACTTCAAAATGTGTTTTCCCATGAAGAACAGACGAAGGAGTCAAGTTGATTAAGTGAGCCGCTGTGAGGATTGCCTCATCCCAAAAAAAAAAAATAGGAAGAGAAGCTTGAAAAAAGCGCACGAGCAATGTTTAGTATGTGCCTGTGTTTACGCTCCACTCTACCGTTTTGTTGAGGAGTGTAAGCACACGAGGTTTGATGAACTACACCTTTTGTTATAAAAATCTCAGAAAACGATAAGAACTCTGTACCATTATCGCTTCGTACTGTTTTAGTGATTTTTCCAAACTGAGTTTCAGCATAAACGAAGAACTCTTGAACAACTCATTGACTTCAGATTTAGATTTCAAAAGAAACGTCCAGACTGCAGAGGAAAAATCATCTACAAGCGTCAAAAAATAAACAGCACCACAGGATGATAGAGTTCTATAAGGACCCCAAACATCAGTATGAATTAAAGAGAAAGGAGTTTCTGCTTTATTAACATTGTCAGGAAAAACTGTTCTTGTTTGCTTAGCTTTAAAACAAATATCACAAGAATGAGAGGAAAAACTAGAAGAGTGTTTTGATAAAAGAGGCAAACGAGAAAGAGCTGCAATAGAGGGATAGCTTAAACGAAGATGCCAAAGAGATAGACTTTGATCTGCAGTGATGGAGTTAGCATTGATCAAGTCATGACCGTAGTGATGAACGCCATCCACTGCTATGCCTTTACAAATCCTCCTCATCGATGAACGGTCCTGTAAAGAAAGCAGTATCAGTAAAAATTCCGTAACAATTGTTCACTGTTAAGAGTCATGAGACAGAAACAAGAGAGCAATTCAGAGATGGAACATATAAAACATTTGGTAAAGAGAGTGAAGGAGAAAGAGTTAATGAGCCTATGGGTTGTGAAATTGTGTTACTGCCATCAGCAAAAGCAATTGAACAAGGACGAATTTTGTGAATGTGTTGCAAGGAAGATAAGTATCTAGTCATATAATGAGATGCGCATGTGTCTAGAATGATATCTTTGACTCCATTCTTACCCGCAAGATGGTTAGCAGAGACAGAATTTGTGACCATATTCTTCTTGTCATTGAGAATACTTTGAAGCATAGCCCATTGTTCTGTACTTAATTCTGGAAAAACTGATCCGTTGGAGCTAGTAGCAGTGGCAACACATGCGGTAGCTACATGAGGCTTTTTATCTCTGTGTTGAGTCTGATTTTTGCCTATAGCACTTGGTTTACTCCTATCTTGTTTATCATTACGTTCGACCCACCAATCTGGGAAGCCAACTATGTGCCAACTAGCTTTCTTTTCATGTCCAGTCCTTCCACAATGAGAGCATGTGAGAATAGGTGCATTACCAAGAATGGACTGGTCATGTTTCTTAGTTGCAGTCTGATTCGGATAAGAGACACTGCGCTGGTTTCCACGAGCAAGAAATCCAATAGCTTTCTGTTGAATTTCCCTGTCTAGAGCAGAAGCCAAACATTTTTCTTCTCGTACGACACTTGAGTAAGCGGAAGCAAGAGAGGGTAAAGGATCAAGTACCACAATTGAAGTACTAATAGCTCCAAATTTACTGTCATCAAGTCCCATTATAAATTGATGCAACTTTTCTTCTTCTCGTGCTTTAGAGATAGATGTTGCAACGCCACAAATACAAGCAGGTAATGAACAATATGTTTGTAATTCTTCCCACAAAGAACACAATTGACCATAATATTCAATTACTGGTTTTCCATTCTGTCTAAAAGAAGCAAGACTCTCCTTGATTTGATGAATTCAAACATTATTCCCTACTGAGAATCTATTTTTCAATTCATTCCAAAGATCTTGAGCATCGGAGTTGAAGGTTATAGTTGACTTCACCTTTGGTTTGATGGAAGCACGAATCTAACCCACAATCATGGAATCAACCATTTGCCAATTCTCATAATCTTGATCTGTAGGTGTAGGTTTCGTCAAAGATCCATTGATGAAGCATAGTTTGCGCTTTGTTTGAAGTGCATTCATCATTTCTACAACCCACTGGTTGTAGTTATCTCCAGTCAACAAGATCGGTGAGATCATTGAGCCTGGGTTATCGGAGCTCGACAGTTGATATGGTGACACGGCCACAATATTTGGAACAATGGCGCCGGTATTAGGATCCGCCATCGCCAAGAAGAAAGAAAAAAAAGATTGATGAAGAACTCACACGATCTAGAGAAAATTTTCGCAGAATTTCACACAAAATCTGCAAGGAAATTGATTGAATTTCACAGAATTTCACACGAGCTCTGATACCATGTCAATTTTGTTTCAATCCAATCTGTTTCATTAATTTTCAGCTCACAAATCTATACAATCTGTTTGTCGGTTTGGTATTATTGTGATAACCGACATTCTATTTACAATTGAGAGAAGAAACCGGTTTGATCAAATCAATTTAAATGAACCGATTAAACTGGACCTGCAACAAATATCACAGAAGAAGCACGAACAAAACGGAGAAGATGCAGAGCATATGCTGTTTGATTCTCCTCCAATTCATGTTATAATCCGTCTCTGCAATAGGTTTGGATTCAATTTTGTTTTTCAATATATAGGCTTAGGACTTATGAAATGTTTTTTCGGGTTTGGTTCGTATTAGATTCTTCTAACTCGGATTGATTTCGATTCGAGTTTTGGGCCACTAGAACATCATTTCGAAAATAATATCCAAACTATCAATACGGATCTAAGAACCAAATAAACACAGGTTGAAAAAACAATCAAATCTCACACTATAGTATGGGTTGAATCCTAGTTATATATATAAATTTGTAACAAAACCCATCTTAAGCCTATTTTTAAAGATTGTTACAAACCATATGTTAATTTTATCTTATAGTTTATAACACGGTTAACATGAAAGTGTCTAATACTTTAATATATAAGATACCGGTGCTGTGCTTAGATATTTATTTGAAAATTATTTTGTTAGATCAAAACTAATGGAAAAATGTTTTAAAATATTGGGAAAGACTCGTAAACTCATACAATGACATGCCTACATATTCGTGAGTCATTATTAAATTATTATCATTTTGAATATAATATTGAAGTGAACTTTTTTTCTACCATTAAATATAATATATATTTTGTGTTTTTTTTTAAAAAAAAATGAGATTGGTTATTTCAGTAAATCCAATCTGTAAAATCAAAGAAATTGAAGAATAAGTGAAATTATCCTTCTAGTACCAATTCCTTGTGGTTATAATGAATAAGGGAAGCAACTACGGCGTAGCGTAGTTTTATAGAGAGAAGATTAATCAACACATGTTTTGTAAATAGACATTAGTTGGTTTCATTTGGGATATGCTCAACATTAATATGTATGCAGCTCCGTCGTTAGTAAGCATTCTCTCTCATATCTTATTAGCAATAACAGTTATATTGTTTCATACTTTGAGCAATCTTAAAAGGGACTTGTTCATAAGTTGAATAGATAATCGGATTAGATCCATAATGAATTACGATCCACTAAGAACTTATCATGTTTCTTGAAGATCGATACAAATATATATATATGAACAGAAAGAGTAAAGTTGGTGAGAGATATTAGATTGAGATTAAGAGAAATAGAAAGATCAATTCATCGATTCTCATGATGAATATATTCTTAAAAACAGAGATTTGCCATAGTGAGCCAATCACCTTAAAAACAATTTATCTGCTCTGGTTGAGACGTGTTTTGGGCCATAAAATATCTCATTTCTCTCTAGAAAACCGAAGTTGAGATAGCGACGGATTGCGTATATGTCCAGATGATTTTCACCTTTTTCACAAAATGGCAGACCTTTGGAACATATTAGGAGGATTTCGCCAGGTTAAGAGGTTTTTTTAGATCCTTTTCTTTTCATGTAATTCCTATATCTTTGAATCATAAAGTAGATGTTCTTGCTTGTATTGTTAGAGTGATTACTAAGGTTTCAAGCTTTGTAAATATGCCATCTTTTTTTTGTCAAGGAAAATTCATAAATGCGGTAACCAACTAACACACCGAGTTTTGTAAATAAGAGCGATGAACCTCTTTTGCTATAGAGTCTGCAATGAGGTTGTTCGATCTAGATACATAAGAAAAGGAAATTGCAGAGTAAAGAGAGAGAAAGCTGGCCACATCTTGAAGAATGCCATAGATCTCTGGAAGATTCAAGCTTTTGTTGATAGCTGTGACTAAAATAAGGGAGTCCGATCTAATTTCAAGGTTTGTTATCCCAGATCGATGGGCTCTCTGTAAAGCTGCTCTAACCGCCAGCGCTTCTGCCATTAATGGAGTCCCGACGAAGGATTCTATACCTGTAAATCTTTCAAATTCACGTTCATGATTCGAAAAGATGCAAGCTATACCTGTAGTTAGAGATTCCACTCTCCAAGTGGCATCAGTGTGACAAATGGTTCAATCTGGATCCAATTTTCTTATGATTAATTTTCTCGGAGATGCCACTCGAGGTATGAGATTCTGGGCTTGTGACCATTCCTTAGCTGCTTTGATTGATAACGTGATAACTACTGTTTCTGATTGAGCTTTGTTGTTGAAAATTAAGTTATTCTGCGCTTTCCAGATGAACCAGCAAATCTAACCCGGTAGCGGCGTTGACGTGATTCCAGTTGGAGGAAGGCAGAGAGACGAATGCAAATTTTTCCAAATTCCTGCGATTGAATTCTCCTTGCGAAAGCACATGAAAACAGGAGGTGCTCAATGGATTCTTCCAATCCACATCTTTTACATCTTACATCGCCCTCTATTTGTCTTGAGCGAAGAACAGTTCCCACTGGGAGCACTTTGTGGAGAAGTTTCCATAGGAAAAATCTGATCTTAGGAGGTACTTTTTCCATCCATACATCTTTAATCCAGTCGATTTAACTTTGATGTTGGCTGAATGTTTGGTTCCCTGAATGTTCCAGGGCTGCATAATATCTAGTTTTAAATGAGTAAACTCCATTTTTCTGTGGCAACCAAATTTGAAGGTCCTCTGATCGACATGTGCTTAGTTTGGTACAGTTGATCTCCTTGCTTAGCTGTGGAATAACTTTATTTATCATTGCTTGATTCAATTCTCTTTTGTCTTGGTGTATCAGATCTTCAACTTTTAATTGTTGGTATTGCTCCTCCACATGTCCAAAGGGGGTTGAGTTTTTGTTCGATGAGATCCATTTGTCTTCCCACACTAGAATCTTCTCTCCATTACTTCCTGCCCAACCAAGGTTTGTCTTTAACAGATCTCATCCTAAAAAAATCTCTTTCCAAGAGTGGGAGCATGAAGTCGACTTTTGGACATGAAGGAAATCTGAATCTTTGCAGTACTTGGATAATAACATTTGACTGAGCAGAGAGTTTGGATCAGTAAGTATCTTCCAACTTACTTTTGCCACTATGGCCACATTAAAATCTCTTATCTCTCTGAATCTTAAGCCTCCTCTTGCTTTTGATTGAATGAGCTTTCTCCATGCTACCCATGCCATCTTTCTCTTCTCATGATTTTGATCCCACCAAAATATCGTCAATTCTGATTGGATCCTATTGCACAAAGAAACAGGTAGCATGAAACAAGTCATTGAAAGAGACAAATCGAGCAACACAAATGATTGTTCAAACTGAGTTTTACGTTTTATTAGAAATATGCTTTTCTACAAAAGACTGATTTCTAATGGGTCTATCAACCTAGATAAAGCCAAACAAAACTACTCTAAATCGATAACCTAACACCTCAAATCACAAGCTCTAGAAACTTAATCTCTAAATTCCTAAACCTAGTTTTACACTTGAGATCCCTTTTATAGATTAAGGGCTCGGGGGATATCCTCCTATAAAAATGCAATCTCCACAAAATCTTATCAACAAACTTTGATAAGATTTACACTTTGTTTTTTGAATTCAAACTCTAAATCTCTTAAATCTTCTTTTAAATTAAAACCCTCACGTGATATCTTCAACCGCTCACGTGCGTTGTTTCGCAACTTCAATCATCCCTTTTTGACTCAGAGTGATGCCTACGCTCCAGTTCCTGTTCTCAACAGACATGAAAACCACAAGAGCAGATAATAGCGTAACATTTGTTAAGATCACTAAACAACCTGAGCAAACTGTCTGAATTTGAAATTGACGATCTCATCACGAGAAATTACTAATCAGAGTACTGATAACAGAAACAAACAATTGAACAGAAACAAACAATTATTTGAACAAAACATCAAAATCAAAAGAAAATGCCATAGATTGGCCAAAAGAAGAGAAAACAATGCTCAGTCTCCTCCCCCTCAATACTAGCAGCCTCTTACTCAGAGAGTTCTATTGGATCATCCTCCTCAGGTTCATGTTCCTTATCTCCCCCTGCTTGGCATCACATGAGTCAGAAACAAAGAAGTCAACAATTCAACATTATTATGAAGAAACTGGGAAATTACCTTTGAGTGCTTGTTTCACGAGATGCGTCATCTCAGTTGAGAGCACAAG
This sequence comes from Lepidium aucheri, assembly GCA_900406435.1. Classification (NCBI taxonomy): domain Eukaryota; kingdom Viridiplantae; phylum Streptophyta; class Magnoliopsida; order Brassicales; family Brassicaceae; genus Lepidium; species Lepidium aucheri. Next base: position 13,177 of record OVBA01004755.1, read on the forward strand.
CCGAGTCTCCAACAGCTCTCTGTTGGTGTATGTAGGTTCAGCTAGCTTGACCTTGGCCTTTCCCTTGTTCCGGCCAACCACAGATTTAGTAGACTTGTGTGTTGCGCTAGGCGGAACCATTCTCTGACTTGCCAACAACCGCATAACCATAGACGGATATGGGAGGAAGAGCTTTGATTTTGTGTCCTTGGTTGAGGCGGAAATCTTCTTGATTTGGCTGAACACAACCTTGCCAAGATTCACTTGAATTCTCGCTCCTATCTTATATGCTAGTTGAATACGGATGACACTCACATAACCCTCATTGGAGGTTGGCAGCCAGTTGGTACAGCAAAAGGTGTACAACTGAGAGTACAGGTCTGTCAGATGTGCTCGTTTGACCTGAGCAAGATTCTTGCGTGACCCGCCTGTCATAGCTACAACGATATCCTCTGACAACAACCCTTCCAGCTTCTGAGGATTGGACCTGTCTAATGCATCAGGAGCTCCAAGGACTCGATTAATCGTTGTGGCTGAGATTTCGTACTCAAACCCTCGCAGGAAGACAGACCAAGACTCGCTCTCCTGATCACGATAAGGCATATTCGCCCACAACTCACACAAGACATCAGAATCGTAGTCAGTAACAATATCAAGAGAGTTAAACAACCCAGCATCCTTTAACAGTTGAACTAAATCTGATTCATGATCTTCGAAAGCATAAGCATGTTCCAATATGAACCTATCATTAGCCGATGAATAAAAATTATACCTTCGAGACGCTTCAGAAGATGAAAAGACAGACCCGTCAAAACTCTCAGTCGCTCCAACCTGACTCGAGCACTCAGCCTTGACAATCCTGCGAGTTTTTTGACTCTCTGTTGTGGACACGGCAGCAATTGGTCGTTTGCGACTTCGAGTCGATTGTGTCTTTTCAACTCTCCGACTCTTCGAGATCCTGATGACTTTGATCTCATCATCACCAGACGGGTTAACATGCACAGGAGACGGAATAGATGAGAGCGGCGTTATGTCTTCCTCGATTTCTGTGAAATCACCAAGAAACGGTGACTTGATCGGTTTTGGTGTCGGCGAACGTCAAAATTCTGGCGGGGGAGACATCAGCGTCTGCATCTGTGACAGCGCCGGAGATTTAGGCGGAGGCAGAGGATTAGCCGTTGCAGAAGCGAACAATCGACCACTCCTTGTTGTTGATATACTCGATGATCGTTGATAGATTGTAACCCTGGGTAGACCGATCGTTCACCATATTCCTTCGTTTTGTTTCTAGGGTTTTTTTTTCTTTTTTTTAAGAGAATTAAGTCAAAAGATGCGCTGATGAAGAAATGTTGGTGACAATTGACCCTATTTATCCTTGTTCTTTGACCGTCATAGACTCTCTAGGGCCTATAAACATAAAACAAAGCACTTGGTCTACCTAATTCTTGGGGAATTGGCGATTCAGTTCACAAGTAATAAATCCTTTTTAATTAAGCAAGTTTTGTCACACACTAACTTCTTATCAAACTGAACAAGCTTGTGATTGACCCAGATCAATCCCGACCATGTGAACATTTGGTACAGCAATTCGATTTTAGATAATGTTTCATTTAGTAGCTCGTTTAGAATCAAGAAAACCATAGCTTGACTTATTCCACTCATGACCTTGTTTACTGTGACAGCCAACAGAACCCTACTCACGAGACATACGATCAAGGTTAAGAGTCAGAGGCTAGTCTTTCACACTAGCATGCCTTCATCATTGACAATTCAAGAGTGTGAGGACATCAAACGGACTGGACAGCTAGAATTTCCTTTGGAGAGATATCTTGAGTGGTGGGTTCCCCCTTTTTTTTATATACAGATCAATGACATCACTTGACTTCTCAATCAATGGCCCGATTGGCACACCACTCACTTCCACGAATCAAAAATATCACTTGACTTCTCAATCAATGATTCGAATATCACATCGACATATTAACATTGTGTAATGAGTATCACTTGACTTCTCAACTCATCGGCACTTCCTCCCCTCAGCTCTTTGACCTCCCTTTCCTAACATTCAATGAGAACTACCATGTACTTGTCAATGACGACATGATAGGCAGCTCTTTTCCTTTAAATCGATCAACCTTGATATCTGTTTGCTTTGCTCAGGTGTCTGCTACCTATACATCAGAATCAAGTCCTACACATCTCACACACAATTTCAGCATCCACAAATTCCAATTGAAGTTCGTAGTTCGACAAATCGAATAAATGATAAGGGTTTTGTAAATAAATTAGCCAGTTGATAATCAATGTTCACATGGTCAAGTTTAACCAGTTTTTCCTCAACAAGATCTCGAATAAAGTGATGGCGTGTATCAATGTGTTTAGTTCGTGAGTGTTGAACAGGATTTTTCGCGATACTTATAGCACTCTGATTATCACAATAAAAAAGTAAAGGTTCAAAAATGGTACCGTAATCAGCAAACATTTGTTTCATCCAAAGCAGTTGCGTACAACAGCTCCCCAATGCTATGTACTCAGCTTCAGCCATGGAAAAGGATACACAATTCTGTTTCTTGCTAAACCATGCTATCAGGTTGTTTCCCATGAAGAAACACCCACTGCTGGTACTCTTCCGATCATCCACACAACCTGCCCAATCAGCATCACAATATCCAATTAGACTCGTTGTTGTATCCTTAGAAAAGAAAATACCCAAATTTATTGTTCCACTAATATATTTCAGAATCCGTTTTGCTGCTTGAAAGTGACTCTATTTAGGATTCGCTTGAAACCTTGCACAGACCCCGACTGAGAAACTGATATCTGGTCTACTTGCTGTTAGATATAGCAGCCCTCTGATAAGACTTCGAAACATTGTAGCATCCACTGATTTTCCGGATTCATCTTTAGACAGCTTAGTTGTCGTTGCCATCGGTGTCTTAGCTACTTTACTTGCTTCAAGAACAAACTTTTGAATCAGATTCTTGGCATAAGTGCTCTGACTTACAAAGATTCCATCATTTGTTTGTTTAACTTGTAACCCTAGGAAGTAGGTTAAACTCCTTTGTCATCACTCTGACAAACAAATCAGACATCTGTTGGCTAGTAGACCCAAAGACTATATCATCCACATAGATCTGGACTACAATGAAACCTTCATTGTTTTGAAATGTAAACAAGGTTTTGTCTACACTTCCTCGAGTGTATCCGTTGTTAATCAGCTGCTTGAAGTTAATCTGTTTACCTCGGGTTATTCTCTCCCCCTGAATCTCGCCGATAACATCTGTTGAGTAGTGATTCCGATGAACCTGAGGTGTGACATTCACTCCAGAATGATGATTAGACATAACAATTGATCCTGGATCAAGCATTGTATGAGATGGAGTTACTACACTATCCATGTCCCCATCATCATCAAACTGTTGAGAAAGAAGACGGACCATCGATGCATCATCAAACACCACATTCATTGTTTCTTGAATAGTTGAAGTACGTTTGTTGTATACTCAGAATGCTGTGCTGGATCCTGAATATCCAAGAAACAGACCTTCATCACTTCTGGAATCAAACTTGCCCAGATGATCTTTATCATTGAGAATGTAACAGATACAGCCGAATACATGAAAGTAATGGACTGTTGGTGTCTTGCCTTTCCATAGCTCATATGACGTCTTGAGACTACCTTTGAGAACATACACATGATTAATTATGTAGCATGTAGTGTTAACAGCCTCAGCCCAAAAAGTTTTTGGAACACCACTTCCATGCAACATTGCACGAGCCATTTCTTGCAAAGTTCTGTTTTTCTGTTCGACCACTCCATTCTGTTGGGGAGTGCGTGGAGCAGAGAATTGATGTGCAATACCTTGTGTGGAACAGAACTTTCAAAACACTTCATTTTAAAATTCACCACCATGATCACTGCGAATCTCCTTGATCCCTTGTCTTTCAGTCTTTAACTGAAGTGCCAAGATGCGAAAACTTTCAAACAATTCACTCTTTTCGCGAAGAAATTGAACCCATGTATAGCGGCTAAAATCATCAACAAGAACCAATATGTATTTCTTCCTTGCCAAACTTTCAACTTGAATAGGACCCATAAGATCCATAAGTACCAACTCAAGAACACGTTTGGACCTAACGTCCGGTACTGATTTGTGTTGAGTTTTGACCTGTTTTCCCATACTACATGTTCCACACACAATGTCCTGATCTCGTTTAAGCTTGGGAAGTCCTCTAATTATCTGCTTAGATGCTAATTCAGCCATCGTCTTGAAATTCATATGACCTAACCGTTGATGCCAGATTTGAGTTTCACTTTCAGTCTTGGACATCAAGCATGATGTACCAGGTACCCACATGTAACAGTCATTACCAGTCCTAACTCCTTCCAGATGTGTGTTTCCGCAAGTATCAACTGCTCGATAGTCAGTGCATGTGAAAGTGACATTCAGACCAGTGTCACACAGTTGACTGATGCTAATGAGATTAGCTTTCAAACCATCAACCAGAAATACATTTGTTAATTTAGGATCCATAGATTTTGCAGTTTGACCTTTGCCTCTTATTTTTCCTTTCGCTCCATCTCCGTACATGAATTTCCCGGTAAGCACATCTTCAATATTCTGTAACGTACCTTCTTCTCCTGTCATATGTTTGGAACATCCACTATCAAAGTACCACTTCCCACTCGACTGTTTGAACTCATTTTCTCTGCTGTGAACGCTACTTTGCGGTATAGATCATGTTTCTTAACCCAGATCTGATTTGTTTTGTTCCCATTGAAGATAAAACGCTGTTGTTGATCGAGATTATGAATACGGGTACGAAATCTGTAACATTCCCATTTCATGTGTCAATATGTACCGCAGTACTAGCAGATAACATGGGATTTCCTCTTTACTCCCTGATAAACAGGCCCTTGTTTTCGCCAACCATGCCCTGAGTGAAAATGCGTGTTCATATGCTTGGTACTCTGACTCCGTGCTATGTTCTCAGCTGATGGTTCTGGCCAGTCAGTCGATGCCTTAACAAATTCCACTTTCTTTGGTTCCACACCCTTGTAACCAAGACCTTGATTTATAGAACTTGTTCGTCCAACTATTAACAGATAATCCAAATCATGTATCCCTTTGGATAACATCTTAATTTGTTTTAGCTGCTCACTTAATCTGCTCTCGAGATGTGTATTCTTCGACTGTACATCAGCTAGCTGACGTGTAGTTTCTGTAAGTCCACTTTCTAGTCTTTGTTTTTCGCTGCGCAATGTCTTGTTCTCCTCCTGTGATTTTAGTAGAGACTTGATAACAAGATCCAGTTGATCTTCAGATGACATATCCACCTCATCATATGTGTCAGATTCACTTTTGTCAATGACCTGTTGTGTAGAGGGTTGAAGACGCCCAGCAGATGCTTGCTCAGATGAAGAGATCTGACTCATCGATCGATTTTCATCCTCATCTTCATCGTTCATATCAACCATTCCAAAGTTGGACACAAAGTGATTTAAAATGTTTTCATCTTCATCAGTCTCACTTTCCGTATCACTCATAGTAGTGATAGCTGCTTTGCCACTAAGTCTTGACACACACTCGTTCTTTGTGTGACCATAGCCTTTGCACTCATAACACTGTATTGCCATTTTCCGTTTCATTGATGGACAATCCAATTTAAAATGACCAAATCCCTGACATTCAAGACACTGTTTATCAATCCGTTAGTTTTCTTTGTCGGAGGTTTGTCTGCCAGATGTTTGATATTCCTTTCTCTGTCCTCGTTCAGCTTTTCGAAGAAATCTTTTGACCAGTAATCCCACTTTTTCTTCAAGATTTTCCAACACAACATCCTTTTGGGTTGGTTTTTCAGCTACCACTGCTATACTCTTTCCTTTCGAGCCACTGTCCTTAGAAGCAAGTTGTAGCTCATACGCCTGCATCATACCAACCACTTGATCAAACTTCATGTCATCAGAATTTTGAGAAACCTCCAGAGCAGAACGATGACCATGGAATTTAGTAGGCAAACACCGTAAGAATTTCTTGACCAGCTTCTTGTCCTTACATGTTTTGCCCAAGATCAGGGCCTCGTGTGATAAGGATGACAATTTACTACTGAATTCAGCCACTGTTTCATCTTCCCCCATAGTCAGATTTTCAAATCGAGAGGCTAAGAGATCGATTTGTGTTCTCTTCACACTTGTTGTTCCTTCGAAACCAACCTCGAGAATATCCCAAGCCTCTTTTGCACTCTTGCAACCCTGAACTCGTTTGAACTGATTTGGCTGTAAAGAGTTGAAGATTGCTGAAATAGCCTTTGAGTTCCCTTTTGCATAGGATTTTTCATCACCAGTCCATTGTTTTCTTGGTTTAGGAACGAGATTCCCCTCAGCATCCTTTATCATAGGAGGTTCCCAACCCTCTTCTATAGCTAACCAGGCATCTGAATCTATTCCTTGAATATGCTGAGCCATTTGTACCTTCCAGTGTCCATAATTGTCTGGATCGAGTTTGAGTGTTTTTGCAACACAAACCATTTGTTGCTGTGAGTTGTCCATTGTGTCAGCAGGATCCTACACCTGTCAACAATAACAAACGTTAGGCAGCGTACCGCTCTGATACCAATTAAAAGAGACAAATCAAGCAACACAAATGATTGTTCAAACTAAGTTTTATGTTTTATTAGAAATATGCTTTTCTACAAAAGACTGATTTCTAATGGGTCTATCAACCTAGATAAAGCCAAACAAAACTACTCTAAATCGATAACCTAACACCTCAAACCACAAGCTCTAGAAACTTAATCTCTAAATTCCTAAACCTAGTTTTACACTTGAGATCCCTTTTATAGATTAAGGGCTCGGTGGATATCCTCCTATAAAAACACAATCTCCACAAAATCTTATCAAGAAACTTTGATAAGATTTATACTTTGTTTTTTGAATTCAAACTCTAAATCTCTTAAATCTTCTTTTCAATTAAAACCCTCACGTGATATCTTCAACCGCTCACGTGCTCTGTTTTGCAACTTCAGTCATTGCATATGTAGGCATCGCGGTTTGCAGATTCTTGAGCATGATGTTCTTTCCAGCTTGTGATAGATAATTTGATGTCCAACTAACTATTTTCTGGTGGATTTTGTCGATAATATTTGCAAATAAATCTCCTTTTCTTCTTCCAAATTGCTCTGGTAATCCTAAATACTTACCACATCCACCTTCCAGATTTATTTATAGTGATTATTTGATTTGGTCTCTTCGGTTTTGGAGCATCTTCCATGAGAATGTAACAGCTGATTTGTTCTTATTGATTTGTTGTCCCGAGACCTTCTCATACTTGTGGATTATTTCTCTCAGGGTAATGATGCTGCGAGAATTTCCTTTGCAGAAAAACATGGTGTCATCTGCAAAGAGTAAATGGTTTATACAAGGACCATTTTTGAAACTCGTAGTCCTGCCAATGAAAGATTCTCTTGTGCTTTTCGACACAATCCTGATAGCAACTCACTGCATAAGGTGAAAAGGTATGGCGAAATTGGGTCTCCTTGCCTTATTCCCCTCGTTGGTTTGATTATACCTTTAGGCTCTTCATTGATGATTATAGAATATTGGACAGACCGTACACATTGCATAGTCCATTGTAGAAATCTGTCATGAAATCCCATACTCCTCATTATTTCTTGAATGAAGTTCCATTCCAATTGATCGTAAGCCTTTGTCATATCATTCTTTACCGCAATTGCCCCATACTTTCTGGCTTGTGATGTCTTTAGATAGTGGAGAATTTCATGGGTTATCAACACATTGTCGGAAATCGATCTCCCTGGAACAAAGGAACACTGTGTCTTGGAGATTAGCTTCGGCAGAACAACTTTCAGTCTATCTGATAAAGTCTTTGATATAACTTTATAGATGTAGTTACACAAAGCTATTGGTCTGTGCTCTGAAGCTTTCTTTGGATTTAAAACTTTGGAGATTAGTCTAATTTGTGTTGCATTTAAGCTCGGATCCATCATGCCCGTCTCAAAAAGCTTACAAACTTCAGGAACTATTGCAGGGAGTATGCCATCACTTTTATGAGTTACTAATGAAAATTTGACCCAAAAAGACATGAGAAATTTGGGCTGATACACAAAAACTTACTGAATTCACTAACTACCATTCTCATTTTCGTATTTAAGTGTTTGAGAAAGGCTCTTATACATCATTTACAATTGTCTCCTTCAACTCAAATTAAACTTACATGGAGCTGACAAGCCATGAAACTTAAGTGAATAAGAGTTGGGCGGCAACATTGGCATTGATATTACAAGAGGATTAGCTGAAATTTTATTTAAATCTCTTAATGAATTGCTCTACTAATTAAAGAAATTGCTCTACTAATCTCTTAATGAAATTGTATTTTTTCAATTGCTTTTAGCGTATATTGTTCTACTATAAATGAAATATCAAAATATTCATGTGTTCTTTTACTCTAACCGCTACAATTATTGTGATTTGTTACCAATCATATTGTTAGCGGCTAAATGTTTGCACCTTTTCTTGTCTTGTTAAACCGTTTTATTATAGAGAGAATTAGGTTAATATACAAATATTAAGTTCTTTGTAAATTACTTAGCTGATACAAACGTTTTGATACGATACTAAAGCATGTACACGCTACAATGTTTGTTATACGTAACTGTTACTATTACCCGCTAACTCTTTTTGTTCATCGGGTTTCAGTGCACGAATACAAGCATTTATTATGTTAGATGTAATGCAACACAAATACACTATATCGTAAATGTTGTAGGGTTTGTCTTACATTTATATGTGGGCCAAATCCTCGAGCCCATTAAGCCAAAGGTTAATGGCTAATGGACCAAAGCTGGGCCAGTTTTCTTTAAGCCGAGTTTTGGCTAATGGGCTAAAGGCCCATTATCTTTTCTGATTGTTGTGAATGAACCTGGACATATATAAGTCCAGGTTCATCTTCCTCATAGAGCTTCGATCGAGCTCGTTCTTCTTCTTCAACCTGTAACAGAGAGAATACAAAGAAGTTAGTGAATTCCGGGAAAATCAAATCCCGAAGAGAGATGTACCTCAATTGAGGGAACTCTATCACTCGTGTTGCAATTTTAAATTTTGCTCAAGTCTTACCATTTGCGTGAGAGATTGTGAGTTGAGAGAGAATCATTCTTCTTCGATTCAGC
>OVBA01004756.1:0-22335 GCA_900406435.1 Lepidium aucheri
GTCAAACCGACCTAAGTTGGTCAACCAGGAATCTTGTCCTCGGAGTCCTTGGGCGAGCTTGGGCACCGACGGATGCTTCTAATCTTGGTCCTCGGGGTAGATGGTCGTGGCTTGGCTGCGAGGTGAGATCTTCTCCACAAGGGTGAGGTCTTTATGTCATCCTCGAGGTCCACACAAGGCAATAGTGCGAGGTAAGGTTCTTCAGTCAGTGCTCGCCCTTGGTAGTGTGAGGCTGAGGTGCGAGGGAGTCTAAACTTTGCCTTCTCTGCTTCTTTGTTCATCCAAGTCTTCCTAAGTTTGCCTGCCCCATTCCTTGCATCCATTTGGCCCCAAAATGCTCCTTAAAACACCTAAATCCGCTCTATATGCAGAATATATGGTATGCAAGTGCATAACATGAAAATTACCCTAAAAGGACTCTAGAGTGATGCAAATGCTATGATATGGATGAAAAATGACTCTAAAAATGGTCCTAAAAAGCGTTAAAATCCAGACATATCAAAAGGATTCTAACCTTACACACATTCGACATCCTGCGTTTCGGATCATGGCTAAGCTATTGGGTTCAACTGTTCTTAGCAAGGAGATCAACCCGTCTATCACAAAGCCTGAGCTCGAAATCTTGCATCATGTTATCGCCCCTGTTGTTCTAGATTTGTATGGGGATAGTCCGGCTCCCCAGTACAACCCGATTGACATCAATTAGGGATTTGTTTTCGCCAAGCTACTCACAGAGCGTAGGTTGAGAGGAACGCCAAGCTCTCCAGTTGTCGAGACTATAGGGAGTGTTCTCACACCCATCATTTAGTTTCACCGCCTCGATCTTAACACTCATCTAAGAAACGACATGATCAAGCTCATGGATAATAGAGTTTTGACTAACTTTTGCTACCTTGCAGAAAAGAACAAGTGGATGTATTATGCTAGGGATTGGAAATCCTATTGGTGCAAGGTTCCAGCTCTTGAGGTTACTTCTCTCACATATCGCTAGAACGTCATGTTCAAGCCTCACTTGACTCATCCACATATCATCGAGGTTGAGGCAGATCTGCTGTAGGTCCAGCGATGGACTACTCGGCATAGACCTTTTGTAGCTCGCCACCACCACCACAGCCCAACATTGCTCAGAATCTCGAGCACTTGATTCCAGAGTACAGTGAGGAGTTTCATGTACCTCCTTTCTCTGATGACTTTACAGACAGGGAGTACAGGCGTTGGCATTATGAGAGCAAGGTGAAGAAACACTCGATGAGGAGATGCTTATGGGATGCTTTAAGGAAGATCTTTGTTGCTTTCTGTATACGCACATCTGATGAGGACAGACCTGAGAGTAGCAAGCGAGCAGAGACAGCGAGACCAGACGTTGCTAGACGTTAGTCTGATGAGGGATCGAATAATGACGATGATTAGCAACTTGACCACCGTTTCCCACGCTGTCGACGTGCACCAGGAGACCGAGAAAGTCAGAGTCCCTAGTCATTCTATGACACTTCTCACCATTATCTTTTATCTTTCATTTTGAACTTAATTTATCTTTATGTTTGTTTTATGTTTATGCGTAACTCGTGCTTTCTTCATGTTTATTTACGCACCGGTACGATGTGAAGTAAGTATGGGGGAGGACAGTTGTTGTGACTAACCCCTTTATTTTCCTTTCTTTTCATGTTTTTAGCTTTATTATTTCAGTTATCTTTTTGATGTCTAAGAATCGATTTGCCTAGAGCTATGATTTTTTTAAAGATTGTTGCATGTCATGAACTAAGTACCATCAATGGTTGTTTTCACGATCGATTGACTATTGGAAAACCTAGAGACTTAACACTACTTCAGTACCACTCATATTCATCTCATTTTTTGATGGATCTTGTGTTGGCTTCACCCTAAACTTGACTTAATTTTCTTGTCAAGAGGATTGGTATGCATCGGATTGGATTCCCATTTTCAGTCCTGAAAGAGTTATCTGTGTGAGTATGGTTCTCCTCTCTTAATCATTTCAAAGTGTTTTGTGCTTAATCTGAAGTAACTAGTAGACAAAGTTGTGCATTGTAGTAAGCCAAGGGTAAAAGTTTTCCAATGACGATGCTTGTGTTTATGTAATGATGGTAGCCTGAGATTCATATCAATGATGGTACCGATTTCTTGAACGTTTTAGCTTACCGAGGGGAACTCCGATGAAGCTACTCTTGTTTACATTCTTTGAGTTACTAAAGAACAGACCAATAGAAAAAATACAATGATACCCTAGGTAAGTAGGAAAAAATTAGTTGTGCAGCCAATAGAAAAAATAAAATGATACTCTAGGTAAGTAGGGAAAAATCGGCTGCAAAATGAATGAAATGATTGGAAATGAACCATAGGAAGACAGTATTTGTGTTCAAAGTATGGCTGAAAAAGAATCCATGTGTCCTTTGATCGATACTCCCTTGATGAGACCGCACTTAGAAGCTTTAGAAAGTCGATATGGTGAATTTGGATTACTTGCTTGGATTGTGGAGTTCAGCTTGGATAGTTGTCAAAGTCTAGGGGAAGTACAAGGTGGTCTCAATTCTGACATGTAAGTATTTGTGTGGTTTACTATGGAATTGATATGCAATGTTCTAATGATGAATGAGTTCTTTGGAGTGGAATATTTCTGTTAGTCTTTTCTTTCTTTGCTTGAGGACAAGCAAGAAGCTAAGTCTGGGAGAATTGATATACCTCAATTTTATCGGTTTCTAGCTCATTAATTCACATGTTTTCAGATTCATTGTCTGTGTTTTAGAGTCTTTTCAGGTGAAAATAGGTTTATTTTGGATTATACACGTTTAGCATGACTTAGGATGAATCGAAGCCAATTCTGGAGTTTTCAGCAAAGATTGGAGATCGATCGATCAACCCCTTGATCAATCGATAACTACCCCATTGGAAGCTATGTTCGACCCATTGATCGACCTACATCACAAGGATCGATTGATCATCATCCCACAGAAAGCATCGCTCGACCCAGTGATCGACCTACACATTATGGATCGATCGATCGGCTTTACACTAAAGTCATTGGTCGACATGTTGATCGAACCAGACTTTGAGAGATCAAACAATCAGCTCAGATTGATTGATCAGCCCCCTTGATCGATCGATCCTCGAGCGTGCGAGTTTAAGACTTAATTTTTATATTTTGCATCTACGTTTTTAGGATCATATAAATAGTTATTTTATTGTTTTAGAAAGAGAGAGAGACATAATTTTCGACTCAAAGAGTACTTTTTAAGCTGGGAGAAGAATTTCATCATACTTTTGAGAAGATTTATGAACCCCTTTTATTAATTACAATCAAATTTCATGTTCTTCATCATTATGCCTTCTATTATTTGTTTAATCATGTCTGAGTAGTTACCTAATCAGGTTTAGGGTTTTTAGGGATTTAGGAATCAATGATTAGGGATTGAATAGGATTTGATATATAGAATTCTCCATCTATGTTTGTGTTTAATGCTTATATTAGCTTGATCACCTAATCTATGATCATAGGTTGTTTTACATTCCATGGAATTCCTGAACTAGCATAGATGAGCAATTGAATCTAACCAGGGATAGTTGATTGTTAGGATTAATTGTGGACAATTGAACCAACGATAGTTAGGATCTTTAGGTTGTTTGATAGAGTGAAAAATATCACGATAGTGGATTTGTCAAACCTTTATGTTCAAGTCGAGAATGGTGCCTATTTGTTCCTGAATATTTTCTGTGATGGATTCTTATTTCCTACTGAATACCCGATGCCTAATGCTTTTTATTATATTGTAAATCATTTAAGTTGTTACTTTACCTTCGATTATTCTATCAGTATAGCTTGAATTTCGGATTGAGTGATTGAAAGTGCAAGCTTGGTTCTTCATGGATTCGATCCCTAAGTACTACTACTATATTGCTGTGAACTTGCAGTAGAATTCATAGGGTTAAAACTTTGTAAACACCATCAGTACAAGATATAAAGGCCTTAAACTTTAATAAGAAGAAGGAGATGCAGTTACACGTGGATTTGGTGTTTACTCAAAAAATTGTAACAAGAAAAAACATGATATATTCTTTGAAATTGAACGAACATTGATGCTAACCAGCAATGAAAAGTATCAAACCGGATCAGGTTCACTAACCAAAAGTATGGGTTTATTTCAGGATAAATCAATTTTTAATTTCAAGTTTACCTTATTTGTTTTAGTTTAATAAGTGGACTATGGTTCCTATTGTATAGGAGATCATGAACCATCCTTCCCATTTCTTTGTTTCACGTTGTTGAGCTTTGACTTAGTTTGCTTCTTGTAATTTGTTTTAGTATTTAATCAATAAAAGCCCAAAAAAATAGGCAGTTTCGATCTGCCAAAAAAATTGTTCTTGTGAGTCATCAAATGTTGAGAACCAAGACTCAACAACTTGGAACAAAGTGTGGTTGTTTGATCAGGACCACTCCTATGTGGTATCAAACGATCTAGGAGAAGGTGGAAGCAATGGCCACCAATAAGGAACATTTGTTGGAATTGGAGACTAGTGTGGGACATGTTCAGAACGAGATGATGAGGATCCATGATTCGATGGAGGAGAAGTTTCGATCCATAGAGACTTCAATGGCACAGATGATGGAGGAGTTGATGGAGTGGATGAAAGCTATAATGCTGACGCATCGAGAGTCAGGTGGGAGTTCAGCGCGTGGCTCGAAGAGGCATGAGTGGGCTCGATCTCCTAATTTTGTTGGGGAGAACACAAATCCATTTGCTGCGCCAGTTAACAATTGTGTTAAGCTTGATTTTCCCAAGTTTAATGCAGGGGATCCAACATCGTGGATGAGCAAAGCTAAGCAGTATTTTGCTTACCAAAACATCGCCAGGGATCAGAGAGTGAGTTTTGCCTTTTATCATTTAGAGGATGGAGCCAACAAGTGGTGGCAAGCTGATGTTCTCATATTTTGTCGGTTTCGAGCTCATTATTACGGTTATATTTGGGGAATTTGTCTTTGTTTTATTGAGATTTCAAGTCAAAAACGTTCAGAGTTGGAATTATACTTGAAGGTAGACTTTGGAGGAGTTTGAAGCGTTTTTTGGTATTCTCCATGAGAGGACGGATCGATTGGTAATCACAAAGATCGATCGATCAGAGCTTTAACAAGGAATATGCGCACGAACTAAAGAACGACTTGGCTTCTGAGAGTTCGACCCAATATCCAACGATCGATCGATCAACACAAGGATCGATCGATCGATGCCCTTCGAAGAAACCTATTTTCACAATTTTCAGCTCTTGTTTTGAAACCTATAAATACTCTTTTCCTATTTTATTTTTGTAAGTCGTCTTTGAGCATAAGAAGAACGATTTTCACAGCAGTTTTAGAGTTTGTAAGCTAGGAAGAAGATCTCTTCATACTTGAGAAGAATTTCTGAACCCTATTGTTATTTTTAATGTAATTTTTAGTTTCAGTTCATCATGATTTGCTTTGTTCATTGTTCAATGTCTGAGTAGATCTTAGATCGGATTTAGGGATTCTAGGCTTTTAGGATTCAACTGTTAGGGAACAAATACGATTGATGAATAGAAGATTCTCCTTCTAATACTTGAGTTTAATGCATAGATTAGCTTGATCAACTAGTCGATGATTTTAGGTTGTTAACTTTCCAGAAGTTTGTTAAGAACCAGAACTAGATTAGAAGAGCAACTCCTTCACTACCAACGAGAGTTGATGCTAGGTTGGATTGTGGGTAATTGAACCAAAACGGTAAAGCCTATTTATAATCTGAAACCAACAAGAGTTAGGATCTTTAGATTATTAGTAGAGGGATAGATTCAACGAGAGTTGGTTTATCTTTATTTATGTTCAAGCCGAGAATATGATCAGATTAGTTCCTGAATAGTTTCCCTGACAAGAGTTCTAACTCCAAAATGAATACCCGATATCTAATTGCTATAGTTATTTGATTACATTCGTGTTTAAATTGGTAGCATAAACTTCTCTAATTTTGGTTGATATAGCTTGTGATTCGATAGAAGTTGAAAGTGTGATCTGGTTCTCTGAGGAATTCGACCCCTAAGTACTATTACGTTTGCTGTGCACTTGCAGTAGGATATAGGGTTAAAACTCGTTGTATCACAAGCCACCACAAAGGCGTTGGAAGATGGAGGTACACTGATCACTTGGGAGATGTTTGAGGGAGGGTTATGGTCGAGGTTTCGGCCACCTGAGGCCAAAAAATTTGACGAATCAGTGTCAAAATTTCAACATCAGAGTTATTACGGGAATACTTACGCGGTTTTGAAAGGTTGCGAAATAAGGTACATGGATGGTCTCAGAAGGCGTTAGTGGGGACTTTCATGGGGGGTTTGTAACCGGCGATTACTGACATGGTCAGGATGATTAGGCCATAAACACTGAATGAGACGATTGATTTGGCATGAATCAAAGATGAACAGTTGTAGAGGTAACGAAAGTGGTCCCCATCTAAAGGATCACCTTCACTGATAAATGCTCGCAGAAGCTAAGGAAGTCCAATGAGGACTCTCCGAGGACAGAGTAAGCGTGACTTTTCCCCTGTTGAGGCAATGGAGCCAAAGCAATTGAATTTTGATGAGATGAAATGAAAGAGAAGTCTCGGGCTCTGTTTCAGTTGTCATGAGAACTATGTGCCTGGGTAGAGGTGCAAGGAATCACAATTGTTGTTGATGGAGGGGTTAGATGATGATATTGAGGATGAACCAAACACACTCGACAAAAGAGAAGTCAAACAAAAAGAGCTGGAGATATCGGTACATACTCTCACGGGTTGGGGCTTACCCAAAACACTACAGGTGTATAGTGTAATAGAAAGAAGAAGGTAGTGGCATTTATTGATAGTAGAGCCTCCCACAATTTCATCAGCAACAAATCAGTAAGATTTTTATGTTTGCTGATCACAAAGACACCGGTTTTCTCAGTACGGGTGGCTGAGGTCACCCTTTGAGATGCCAGGAAGTGTGTCATGGGGTTAAGTTGGGCCTAGAAGGTGCTGAGTTTGAATTGGACTTGTATGTGTTGCCTCTCTCGGGCATGGATATGGTTTTGGGGGTATAGTGGTTGGAAACACTTAGGCCAACTTTGTATGACTGGAAGGCCCAATATTTTGAATTTAATTGGGCAAACGAGGTTCATAAGATCCATGGAATCTATTCTTCTCAGCCCAGTAAAATCAAACCTGAAGAATTGACGAAATAAGCAAAATCGGGCAAGCTTGCTTCATTGTGCAAATTCACGCGAAGAAAAGCAAGGAAGGAGAAAAGCTTGTCGATGAAAAATTACGGTGCATGCTACGCCAATTCGAGAAACTTTTCCATACTCCTACTCAGTTGCCATTAACACAAGATATTGAACACTGTATAGTGCTCAAGGAAGGAACTGATCCGATCAATAGGAGGCCATATCGATATGCACACTTTCAGAAGTATGAAATAGAGAGACAAGTAAACGAGATGCTTGAGGCGGGACTGATCGACCAAGTACTAATCCATTCTCGTCACATGTCTTGTTGGTGAAGAAGAAAGACGGTACCTCAAGGTTTTGCACTAATTATTGAGCTCTCAACTCAGCTACAATGAAGGACAGGTTCCCATACCCACAGTGGAAGACATGCTGGATAAGTTGAACAATTCAGTGGTATTCACGAAACTGGATTTAACTGCTGGATACCATCAGGTTCATGTTCATCCACGAGATATACATCTTTTCGCACGAATAATGGGCACTTTGAGTATCTGGTTATGCCCTTCGGATTGTGTAGCGCTCCCTTTACCTTTCAATCACTCATGAACTCTATTTTTTGACAACATCTACGATGTTTTGTCTTGGTCTTTTTCAATGATATATTGGTGTACAGTCGATCGCTGGAGGAGCACCTAGCTTATGTAAGAAGTGTCTTTGAGATACTAAGGGAACATAAGCTGTTTATTAAGAAAAAGAAGTGTGAATTTGCCAAAACAGAGATCGAATATCTGGGACATATAGCGTCGGGTGAAGGAGTGAAAGTGGACCAGTCCGAAATTCAAACATTGCTTGATTAGCCAATACCAACAACAATCACAGCTCCACATGGGTTTCTAGGGTTCACTGGATATTACCAAAAGTTCGTGAATGACTATGGAGAGATAGCACGAGCATTGACTAATTTGTTGAAGAAAGAGAAATTTGAGTGGGGTGAATAGAATGTGTTTAACAATCTCAAGAAAGCGATGACGACAACACCAACCTTGGCCTTACCAGATTTTACAATCCCCTTCATGATTCAAAGTAACGCATCAGAAGAAGGAGTTGGTGTTATTCTGTCACAAAAACGGAAGCCGATAGCGTTCTTTAGTAGGACACTGGGAACGGCAAAAAGGAGTTGGTCCACCTATGCTTGAGAGATATTGGCTATTGTGATAACAATTAAACAGTGGAGACCTTACCTTTTGGGTCAGCGTTTTGAGATTCAGACTGATCAGCAAAGCCTTTGCTACCTTCTAGATCAAACAATACTCTGCCTAGAAAAGCAAATGTGGGTGAGCGAATTGGGTAAGTATGTTTATGAGATTGTGTATAAGCCGTGAGCAACCAATGCTGCAGCTAACACATTGTCACAGCGACTATATAGTCCATGTCTGGCAGCTACTTCTGTGACAAACACAGACATCTGGGCCGAACTGTGATCTCTGATAGCCATAGATCCGTATCTCCTACGCGTGGGAACCTTGGGTGACGAGAACCCTGAAAAGCCTAACCTGCGTAGGCATGGGCTGATTTACTATAATAACCGAGTGGTGATACAAACAATTCTATGCATAACTTCTTCATGAGTTCCATAACTCACTCAAAGGGGACCATTCAAGTATCTTATGAACATTTGAACGATTGTCACAACATTTTTTTTGGCCTGCAATTCACATATCAGTATGTGATTACGTTTCTTCATGTGATGTGTGCCAACGAGTGAAGTCCGAAAGCGTATCACCAACAGGGTTATTACAGTTGTTGTCAACTTCAAATAAGGTGTGGGAGGATTTATCGATGGATTTTATAGATGGGTTACCATCATCTGAAAAACACACTTCAACTTCAGTGGTGGTTGATCGCTTGACCAAGTTTATTCATCTGGTCCCGTTAACACATCCTTATACAGCGAAGATGGTAGCTGAAAAGTTTGTGAAAGTCGTGGTCAAGCTACACGGGATTCCCAGTTCTATTGTATGTGACAAAGATAAAGTGTTTACAAGCAACTTTTGGCAAGAGTTGTGGCGATTGTTAGGAACCAAATTGCATATATCATTAGCTTACCACCCACAGAGTGATGGCCATACTGAGGTGGTGAATAGATGTGTGGAACAATATTTAAGGAGTTTTGTTCACAATAAGCCGAGACAGTGGAGTTCTCTACTTCCATGGGCTGAATATTGGTTTAATAATACTCACTATTTGGCTGCAGAAATGACACCGTTTAAGGCTTTATATGGGCGTGATCCACCACCTTTAGCAGGATATAAGACTAGTGAAACCGAAGTACACAAACTAGATGAGCAGCTAGTGGTTCGAGATGAGGTGATAAGTGAATTAAGGGAATACCTCGAAGCTGCTAAGAATAGGATGAAGCAGTCTGCAGATAAATCCCGGAGGGATGTCGAGTTCAATGTTGGTGACTAGGTCTTTCTAAGGCTGCAACCGTATCGTCAACGCTCTATGTTTTATCGCACATCACAGAAATTAGCAACCAAGTATTATGGTCTCTTTCAGGTGGAAAGTTGAGTATGGACTATAACATATAAACTTTGCTTATCTAAAGGATCAAGGATCCACCATGTTTTTCACGTTTCCAAACTGAAGAGGAGAATTGGGTCTGATGTCCCGACATTTGGATCGTTACCTTCGTTAAGGTATGATAGATCTCTGAATATTAAACCTGAATTGATATGTGAACCGAGACAAGTTGAGCATGGGGGACGACAAGTTAAGGAGGTATTGGTACACCTGTCACGGGAAGATGCTACTTGGGAGGATGAAGAGCAGATCCGTAGTAGCTTCCCTGAGTTCGACCTTGAGAACAAGGTCTTTGGGGAGGAAAGTAATGATGCTAACCAGTAACAAAGAGTATCAAACCGAATAAGGTTCGCTAACCAAAAGTATGTGGTTTAGCGCAAAAAAGACCAATTTCTAATTTCAAGTTTACGTTATTTGTTTCAGTTTAAAGTGGACTATAGTTCCTATTGTATAGGAGATCAAGAACCACCTTTCCTATTTCTTTGTTTCTTGTTGTTGAGTTTTGACTCAGTTTGCTTCTTGTAATTTGTTTCAGTATTTAATCAATGAAAAACCAAAAATTAGGCAGTTTCAATCTGCCAAATTTTTTTTTCTTGTGAGTTATCGAAAGTTGAGAACCAAGCCTCAATAGATATGCTAAAAGTTCTTGTCCTGAGCTCGTAGTACTAATGGATGAGTTTAAAGATGTTTTGGCAAGCATCACGTTTCTGCAATTTAGGAAGCTTCACAATCATATTCATTGGAAGGAGCATTCTCCAAACCAATCTTATTCACAAAGCAACGTCCATCTATTTTAATGAACCTTGAGGACAAGGTTCTTTCAACACAGGATAATTTGTTATAGGAAAACAGAGTTCTCGTAACTTTCATGTGGTTGTTAGGATTTGATTTGATCTGATTTTACGTTATTTTCTTTTTCTAGATTAGGTTTAGCTTATTCTTTCATATATAAGGCACATGTTTAGCCTTTGCTTTTCACCATCAATTATTTTGAAAACTGTTTTGAGACTTGAAATTGAGATTCCTTAAATTGGCAATTCCGAATTTTTATTTTTCGAGAACATTGATTCGACGTTATCCTAATAAAGTATTATTCAGTTTATTGTTTCTTCTCTGTTTTTCTTCTTTAAATTCTTTTCTATTATTTTCTATATCAAATAGCCATCAAAATGTTTTCTCTAAACGGCAAAATTTTTCAAAAAAGTGAAAAACTATAAAATATAATTTTTTTAGCTTTGTTACCGCTTGCAAATCACGAGAACAAAACATATTCGGCCTCTAGAGCCTGTTATTAGTTAAGTTTGACTGATTTATTCACCATCTCATTCTCCAGTATTCGGGAATTTAAAAATTTCTAATTGATATTTGAAAATATGTTATGGATAACTGAAGAAAAAAAGTTTGGAGATCTTTTAACCAATTCGCAAACGGGTCGGTTTAAAGATGAATCAGGTATATAATATGGTTTTTAGTGGTTTGGTTCATTGTTAAACACTAAACGATTAGAGCAAGTACATTAGCGGTTCTTAGAGTCAGGGGTTCATAATAAAAAACAAATATATTAAAAATTCAAAAAAAAATTTGGTTTTTTTTATTTTTTCGTTTTTTAATATATATATATATATATATATTTTTTTTTGGTGAACCCCAACAAGAGTTCACCAATATACATGGTCTTAGAATCGAAGTGATTTTAAAAGTATTAAAGTTCAGTTTTGTGTACAATTAGAATAAAATCTAAAACTTTGAGCATATTTGATGCTATATATAAAACTTTGGAGGTAAATAACTCGTTAGCTTTATTTTTCCAACAAAACTTATTATTACCTTGTTAAATTTAGTTTTTCATTACAAAATCTAATTCAAAATTGAAATTTAGAATTTTAAAAGAACCTTAGAATTAAACTTCAGAAAATTTTCAACACTTCCAATGTAGACTGTTGTACGTAGGGCCCACTTTCAACAAACCAGATATTTGACTCCTTTGTACGACATCTTTATACAAAAATTCTCTCTCTCGCTCACTCTCTCCCACACTGTTTTTGTGAGTTTGTTTTTTTTTTTCTCTAAATCGCCTCGACAGTCAAAGCAATCTTCGGTCGTCTCTCAGGTTTTCTCCGGAATCTCCCTTCCTTGACAACGATGACAGATACGACGGACGATATCGCGGAGGAGATGTCGTTCCAGAGCTTTGAGGATGACTCCAAGTTGCTCGGCAGCCTCTTCAACGACGTCTTGCAGAGGGAAGTCGGCACTGATTTCATGGAGAAAATCGAACGGACTAGGATTCTCGCTCAGGTTTTGTTTCTATTTTGACTCTTTTTTTTGTCTTCAACACTCCGTTATGATATATTTTTTCACTCCGATCCGTCTCGGAACTGAAAATCAGTTCCGACGCAGTGTTTGATATGCTTTTTTAACATGGGGAACCATGGAAGGGGAAAACGAACAAGTATGCAGCCTACGATCGGTTTGTTTCAAGAGGAAATGAAAATATAGTAGAGGTCTTTTTCAAATTGCTTGTGGTTGACGAAAAGGACTTGGTTTCCCTCTGATATTTCGTGTTTGTGTTAGGTTTATACAGTCGAAAGTCATCAACTCGTTTGCCGGAATTAGGCGTTTTAAATATCCTCTTTCTCTAGTTTGAGACTAGAATCTGGAATCAGTTTCTTTATTCGTACCAGATGGTAGATAAAGAGTAGTAGACCCTGTAATGATACTACTTTGATTTGGCTTTATCTTTCAGAGTGCTTTAAATCTTCGTCTGGCTGGTATTGAAGATATGGCAGAGCTTTTGGAGAAGCAATTGACTTCTGAAATATCAAAGATGTCACTGGAGGAAGCATTGACACTGGCTCGTGCGTTTAGCCATTTCCTTAATTTGATGGGCATTGCCGAAACCCATCACAGGTGAGCTATGATTGACCTCCACATGTCAACAACATGAAAGTATATAGTCAAAATCGTTGAAACATAGTGAAGTCTGGATACTAGGGAGAATTTTATGTTTTGCTTTGCTTAACCACTCTATAAAGCCTGAAAGATCGCTTGATCATTGAGACAATATGTTTCCTACTTACAGAGTACGTAAAGTCTGTAACGTTCCCGAACTTTCAAGATCATGCAATGATATATTCAGTAAGTTACTTCAAAGTGGAATTTCCCCAGATGAGCTTTACGAAACAGTTTGCAAGCAGGTATATCTTGCTCTCACTCTTTCATTTTTGATATTTTATGCTGTTTCAGTCAATCTAATATTTTGGTTACTTGTAACTGCAAGTATGAGTTCGGGCCAATTGGCTACTTCTTAGTTTTGTACTTGTTTGCTTACTAAACTTTGTCCAATACAGAGGGTTGAAATTGTTCTTACTGCACATCCCACACAAATCAACCGACGAACCTTGCAGTACAAACATATTAGAATGGCTGTAAGTTGTTGCTAACGGTGATACTGATTTTTATACTTGTTGCAAGAAATCTTAGGTTTATGATCTTTGTACTTTTACACTGAAATAAGATACTACTCGCAGCATCTTCTAGAATATAACGATAGACCAGACCTTGGACTTGAAGATCGAGAAACGGTTATTGAGGATCTGGTACGAACTTCTTCAATACATTTCCTAGTATTTCTCTGCAGCAGTACAGCTAATAATTTCATTTCATTTAAAAGGTTAGGGAGATAACTTCACTGTGGCAGACTGATGAACTGAGACGTCAGAAACCTACACCTGTTGATGAAGCGAGGGCCGGTATGCTTATTAGATTTTTGTAAATTTTGGAGAACGTTCAATTGATAAATCAAGCTATTGTTACAAATATGTGTAATTCCCTTGTGGCAGGTCTGAACATTGTTGAGCAATCCCTTTGGAAAGCTGTACCTCATTACTTGCGTCGTGTCAGTAGTTCTTTGAAGAAGGTCTTACTTATTTTTTCTCATTTATGAAATTCTAAATGCTAAAGTGGCTTGATACTGACACAAATGAAATCCTTAATGTCCTCTTCAGCTCACGGGGAAACCACTCCCATTGACTTGCACCCCAATAAAGTTTGGTTCCTGGATGGGTGGTGATAGAGATGGAAATCCAAATGTCACGGCAAAGGTGCATCTTCTATATTTTCCCTTCTCCTTGGGATTTCTACATTATTATATGGTAGGGTTATTTGGCTGGTATAGAGAGAGACTAGGATTAAGTTGTTAACGCGCAATGTCTTTTTCAATAAATTTCCAGGTCACCAAAGAAGTATCACTCATGTCCAGGTGGATGGCTATTGATCTGTACATAAGAGAGATTGATAGCTTAAGATTTGAATTGTCTATGAATCGATGCAGCGATAGATTGTCAAGACTGGCAGATGAAATTCTTGAAAAAGGTATGCTCTGGGCGACGCCTTATGTCTCACGTTCTCTTGATTCTTAACAACACAAATTTAGAAATGTTTTTTTCTTTCTCCTCAGAAGCTTCTGCTCAAGATCACCTTGAAAGTTGGGATTCGAATGTTGGGAGAAGCCTACCAAAATTTCCAAGCCAGCAGGGGTTATCCCTACCCACTCAACTTCCTCCTAGAGCTGATCTTCCCTCATGCGCTGGTAAAGGATATCATGAAAAGGAAACCCTCTTCTTATTAAACTACACAAACATGCATACAGAAGTTCATCTATATTCATGCCTCATGTTAGGACGTTTTCTATGTCTTACTTGCAGAATGTGGTGAATCACATTATTCCAAACTTGAAGTTCCTGTGACAGATTATATGCCACTCAGTCGTCAGGTGAAGCATAGCTTTAGATATTCTGACATATGCCTGACTTGTTATGTTTTTTTATGATTTTACTTTGGCTGAGTTTGCCCGTTTCTGATAGTTCGTTTAATTTTCTTTGTTTTCTTCCTTAAAACAGGATGCTCAAGGCATGTCTAGTAATGGACCAGGTCAAAGTTTGCAAATCACCATAGCAAATGTAACTTCTGTCAACTCTAATGACTCTCAGCAAATTCTTACTCCCCGAGGTTCTTCCTCCTCGAGTTCTCAACTTCTTCTTCAGAAAAAATTATTTGCGGAGTCTCAGAATAGGAGGACCAGTTTCCAGAAACTATTAGAACCAACTCAACCCAAACGAGCTGGAATTGCTCCGTATCGGATTGTTCTTGGCGAAGTAAAAGAAAAGGTGCTGATACTTCTAGATTTTTCTCATTATGCTCATGTAAATAGCCAGATTTTGACTCAGAAATGTGAAAGAGTTCATGTCCATATTGTCGAGGATTTTTATCTTGAGCTCTTTGTTATTAGTTATTACCAATCTCTCTATTTCAAATTTCTAACTTTCTTGATAAATTCTATTATCTTGAGTAATATGACTCTTACACGTAGATGATCTTTATTACAGCTTCTGAAGACTCGGCGACTTCTGGAGTATCTCCTTGAGGGTCTTCCTTGTGAATATGATCCTTGTGATTACTATGAAACATCAGACCAACTTCTGGAACCGTTGCTCCTCTGCTATGAATCTCTGGTAGGATCTTGCTTCATGCAAAATTGTCTTTGCTTTAAAAATCATGAACTGCATACGTAAAAATGACTTTTTTCTCAGCAATCATCTGATGCCGGAGTATTAGCTGATGGCCGGCTTTCTGATCTAATCCGCAGAGTTGCTACCTTTGGCATGGTTTTGATGAAACTTGATTTGCGCCAGGTGCTTGTTTTTTCTTTCGTGTTTTGGCTCTCTCTTTGTGTTGCCTGTCTGATAAAGGATCTTTCATTAATCAGGAAGCTGCAAGGCATTCTGAAGCTTTGGATGCCATTACGACATACTTGGACATGGGCACATATAGTGAATGGGATGAAGAGAAAAGACTGGAGTTTTTGACAAGAGAATTGAAAGGGAAACGACCTCTTGTCCCTCCAAATATTCAGGTCAGCAAACACTCACTGTGAATTTCTTTCTTTATTAGGCTAATGTCTCCGAAAAGAATTATGAATTCTAATTAGTAAGTGCAACTTTTTTTACTGTTAGACCAGATGGAGTAGTCTGTAACTTGTCTGTTTCTGCGTTTACTTTACAGAAGGCCAGTGTGACAATATAAAAGTGATTTCTGATCATATCTCATGTATCTTTTCTATCTTCTAACCCCATTATAAATACTATGAACCTTTTTAGGTTGTTCCCGAAGTAAAAGAAGTACTAGACACCTTCCGGGTTGCTGCTGAATTAGGAAGTGAATCACTTGGAGCTTATGTGATCTCCATGGCTTCGAATGTATGATAGCTTTGAGTCTTTCACAGTCACTTCTTTGCTGAAGCTAATGTGAACTAATAACTAGTTTATAAATCTGTAGCGAATCTGATGACATTGACTTTTTGCTAAATTGTAGGCAAGTGATGTCCTCGCTGTGGAGCTTCTGCAGAAAGATGCGCGTCTTGCTGTCAGCGGCGAGCTTGGAAGACCATGCCCTGCTGGAACGTGAGTCTAATTTCTTGCAGGAGTACTTCATTGTTAATTATATTGGCCTCTTTGCTTGCTTTGCTGATGCAGTTGACCTTTTTTGAAGGTTATGTTATGTCTCTTATTTTGTGATAACATTTGTTATTAGTATGCTGATTTATTTTTTGTTATGTGATAGACTGCGAGTGGTGCCTCTCTTTGAAACGGTGAAGGATTTGAGAGGTGCTGGATCGGTAATCAAGAAATTGCTATCAATCGAATGGTACAGAGAGCACATCCAAAAGAACCATACCGGCCACCAAGAGGTAGATAATACTTAATTGAGGCCCTACTTAATTTCAATCATTCATATATTTGGAGTATACCCAGTTGAAAGGAATTGCAACGTTAATTATGCACAGGTGATGGTTGGTTATTCGGATTCTGGAAAAGATGCTGGACGCTTTACTGCAGCATGGGAACTTTACAAAGCTCAAGAGGATGTTGTGGAAGCTTGCAATGAATTTGGAATTAAAATTACCTTATTCCATGGAAGAGGCGGGAGTATTGGCCGAGGTGGTGGCCCAACTTATTTAGCCATACAATCCCAACCTCCAGGGTCTGTAATGGTGAGTTAGTTTCCCATATGGACGCTCTTTCTTTTCTCAACCAAAGTTTTCACGTACCAAGTCTTGCATTGACTTTTGCAGGGTACTCTCCGTTCCACAGAGCAAGGCGAGATGGTGCAAGCAAAGTTTGGGTTACCACAGACGGCTGTTAGGCAGCTAGAGATTTACACAACTGCAGTGCTGCTTGCTACATTGCAGCCTCCTCAGCCACCAAGAGAAGAAAAATGGAGGAGCCTAATGGAAGATATCTCCAACATCAGCTGCCAAAATTACAGGAGCACGGTCTATGAAAACCCAGAATTCCTCTCCTACTTCCAAGAGGCAACACCTCAGGCCGAGCTCGGTTTCCTCAACATAGGAAGCCGGCCAACAAGAAGAAAGAGCTCATCAGGTATTGGACATCTTCGAGCTATCCCTTGGGTTTTTGCTTGGACCCAGACAAGGTTTGTCCTTCCAGCTTGGCTCGGTGTAGGAGCTGGTCTGAAAGGGGTCTGTGAGAAAGGTCACGCAGATGATCTCCAAGCAATGTACAAAGAATGGCCCTTCTTTCAGTCGACCATTGACCTTATAGAGATGGTATTAGCTAAAGCAGATATCCCAATAGCCAAACACTACGATGAAGAGCTTGTCTCAGAGAACAGAAGAGGAATTGGTAGTGAGCTGAGGAAGGAATTGCTGACTACAGAGAAGTATGTGCTTGTGATAAGCGGCCATGAAAAGCTCTCAGAGAACAATCGGAGCCTGAAAAAGCTAATTGAGAGTAGACTTCCGTATCTAAACCCAATGAACATGCTGCAGGTTGAGATCCTCAAGAGGCTAAGATGTGATGACGACAACAACAAGCTCAGGGATGCATTGCTTATCACCATTAATGGTATTGCAGCTGGAATGAGGAACACTGGTTAAAGATAATATCAAAACGTACGTTGTCTGATCTTGCTTTGTTTTGAACTAACGTGTATATGACTCCTTCCTTATTCAACCTTGTCCTCAATCTGCTTCCTTGTCTCCATTGCTATTCTGTACTTGAAAGTTGAGACTGTTAGGATCTTAGTGACGGAGTGCAATAAAATCACGAACTATTTTAAATCACCGTATTTTTGCAACTTTTTTAATGACTATGACACTTTGTATAACGGTAGAAAAGTCATCTGCTGCCAATTTCTAACAAGACAAAGTCAATAATCAGTGCATTGCTAACTTTAATGCAATTACAATATCGTCATCATCAAATAACAAAATAATATTGTGTCGTCAACGTATACTGGATCTGTGTCCTTGTTAACAAATATGCACACTGACACGTCTGTATTACTGGAAGGAGTTTACTTCCTCGCATCTCTTGAAAGCTAAAGCATTTGAGTGTTAGAACGGACTGACCCAGTGAGCCAGCTTCAACATGAATTCAGGCACAAGACGCCTTCTGTTTACGCTCTGACCAATCACTTCTTCATCATCTCCCATTACCACTGATACTATATCTTCAAACATCTCATCTTTTCCACCTCTCATTGGATCCTAACATAGATAACCAAGTCTCTATATCAAAATTCAGGTCCTTGTACGACCAAGCATTCATATCTCAAAAAGTCCAACATTGTACCTGAAGAAACAAATCCGTGTGTGTTTTCCCCTCGTAAAGAATCACTTTTGCTTTGGCTCCAAGCCTCTGGAGGGTTTCAGCAAAAGATTTACTGCAAGGATATCGAACCAGAAGTTCAATCATCATATCAACCGTCTATAACACATGAGACATACAAGTACACACAAGGCTACAAAATTTTAACCATACCTTGCATCTGAAGGGATGGAGTAGTCAGCAGTACCATGGAACAGAATAAAAGGTGGGAGACGAGCAATGATGTGTTTGAGATTTGGGTTTTGCACTACAAGTTCAGGAGAATACTGCCTTAATGATTCTTCTCCTTCCATGATGCTGAGGGTAAACAAAAGTCACACATAAAACTGTTATATATCAGGCTGCTCTAGTGACCCGGTGAGTAGCGTAAGCTATACCAAGACTCGAAAAGCGAAAGTATTATACCTCAGAAAGATGGATCGGTACAGCCCCCTGCTATGGAAGTGGTCCACAAGGCTCAAAAGGTTGTACCTGCAGATCACGATCACAAAGTTTTTAAGAATAGACAAAAGATAATCTGAGGCCTCAAATTAAATTTCTATGGCTTTAATTGGATAGAAGACAAGAATCTACTTGATTCTTTACGCTGATATATGACCATATCTTCAGGGTTCTAAGAATTGCCTAGCATTTTTACAGAAGAACGTGGTGCTTAAATAAAAACCTGAGTGTTATACATATAATTTATATGATATTAATATACGTATGCATTTATAATCAGGCAAGTAAATAAACTAACAACGATTCGTACATGTCTGAATTCCAATGTTTGGTACCTGTCCTAATAACTGTTCTAATAACTGTTATTTGACCTCTAGGAAAAAAAGAAAGCATTCTCCTTACCCTCCAGACAGACCAAAATAAGCGTTTATTTGTCCGCTACTCCAAGAGACACTGTCCCCTTCTCCTGACTCTTTAATGACCTGGTCTACAATGGTGCAAGCCGCGATATGTGCACCAGCAGACTGGCCCATCAGATAAATTCTACATAGCAAAAAGATCAGAAATCAGTGAGTAAAAAATCTATATGAGAACTTCCATATCTACAAATATTTGTCAGGATTAATACCTGTTTGGATCACCTCCATACTCAGCAATATGATTGCAAACAAATGAGATTCCAGAAGAAGCATCCTTGACCATGTCACTAATAGATCCCTGAGGAAAATTCCTGCGTAAGAAAAGATTTTGTCAACGAGATCGAGAAACTGTAAATGAAAATGGACCACATCCAAGTGCCAGAAATAAATAAACCTCAAAGCACGCATAATTACCTGTAATCTATGCATGCCACTATAATATCTCTTTCTGATAACTGCTGTCCTAAGAGAGAACCCCACGCCTTATAACTGTATTAACACATGGCATTCTGTAAGGACATTTTCAGTTTATCTCCTCTTCCTCAATGCACTAAATGAAATTGTATTCATAAGGTCATATACTCACCCAATAACCCAGGCTCCACCAGTAATAAACGCCACAACTGGTTTTGGACCATTGGAATTTTTAGGTAGATACAAGTCAAGCCTGTACAAACCACAAAACCACTTATATCAACAAACAAAACATAATGCATTTTCAAACATCTAGAGGATCTAAACGGGGAATGGGAGGAATAACTATTTAGCGATTATAACCTGTTTCTTGGTTGATCACCGTAAATTATACTCCTGCGGACGTAGGGAGAGAAGAAATAGTAATATCCAACTGCAAGTTAAAGTCTGAACCTCTCATCAAAGAAACATATGGACATGGTTACTACTATCCATCTTATATAGTTCTAATCAGTAGATCCAACTAAAACGAGTCTACGAACCTTGAATAAAGCCTGGCATCAGTAGGAAGGCATAACATCCAAGTGCTAGTAATCTCGTGATCCATCTATAACCTACCCTGAATGATAGTTTTTTAACAGTAATTAATCAAACTTATCAATAATCATGCAATTCTCACAGATAACGGATTTAAGAAAGGGAAATAGATACCCAAGATAGCTCAGGAGCTTTAAGCACAGACGAGTCAACAAGAAGGTCTCGGCAGCAGCGTGGCCAACCTCCTGAGCAATAGTTTGACGGCCGCTGTTACTACCACCGTCGCTTCCATTAGTATCGTCAGGAAACGCACAAAGACAGTTATCACTGTTGGATCGTCGCCGTCTGTTCTGATACCAACCAGTTAAACCACCACCAGAAGACGACGTCTTAGCCGTGATGCCGGCGTTGAAACTGGCGGCGCGGGAGAGGAGAGGCTTGCCAGTAGAAATGGAATGGTCGTCATCAAATCGAGAAGAAGAAGCGAGGAGTTTGGTTGAAGGATCATCGTAAATGAAAGGCTTGAACATCATCTCCGTGGAAGGTGAGGATTTAGGGGGCAGATGTGAGGAGATGTGGAGTATCTGCGACGGCATTTCACCCACTTGTGATCCGCTTTTTGGCTTATTTTAGAGTTTAGTCATTTGCGACGAAATCGGAAGAATTTCAGGATTCCAAAAATCGGAGATGACTACAATTGGGTAAAAACAAGAAGCCATCATCTGCAATTAACCAACCACAGGCTACGGTTTTTTTTTTTTTTACAAGTCCAAAAACAGTTGCCTTAATATGGAGTTTATGGAGTTTTGTGTGAGAAGTCCACTTTGATAATGAAACTCCTCAAACCACCATCTCGAAAATTATAATTTTTATATATATTTTTAATTGCAAACTAATTTGATTTTATTGTTTTGCCCCCGCTGACAGTTTAGGAGGCAGATTGATTCAACAACCATCCGCAGTTCAGACACATCTTCCATATGCCGATGAGTAGAACACACATATCAATGGGTATATGGATGCTCTTTCTACGGACTACAAAAATCAAGACGAGAAAGGAGGCATGGTTCATAGTGAATGGTACACCGGTCTGATATAGACTGAGGGAACACGCACTGATATCCGGGCTGAACTGCAAACACTATGATCGCCTCGATTATGAAACAACTGCTGGGAGTGATAGGTTTTGGAAGAAGCACTTTAGAAGTCTCAAAGCCATAAGATTGACGGACATCAAAAAGGAATTGGAGAGAAAGTTTCCTGACCGTACGGATGAACGTCTGAAGATGCTTCTGTTGTACTTCATTTACAGTGTGCTTGATGCTCCGACGAAGACTGGAAAAGATGCGACGCGGGTGAAGCCATTTGTGTTGCGAGTTGTGGATGATCTAGCATATTGTTGGGACTTTCCTTGGGGAAGATGGACTTTTGAGCATGTGTTTGGTGAGATAGATCATACAGTTAGGCATTTTAAAGGGACAGTTACGAATAGTAATGGTCCATGGTCCATTCCTGGTTTTGTGATTCCTCTAGAGGTTAGTTTAAATATCTAAAGGATTTGGTAATTGTTAGTATGTTTAGTATGCTAACACTGGNGTAACAGTGACCTATATTTGTATGTTGTAGTTATTGGCTTTTGAGGCAATCCCGGAGCTAAGTATTAGAAGAACATCGTCCTGCAAATTCAGACTGTCTTAGGATGTGCCATACTAAGTTCAGGAATCCTAGTGCATCAGGATACTCTCTAGCACAAATCAACCACTTTCTTAACCACACGAAGGTTAGTTATCCTAGTTATACAATTTACATTTATTAACATATTTATGTGAGTTAACTTTCTTTGCAGGACATTGATAGTATCCTCATCACACGTTCAGATGAAGAAAGGATGATGTTGGCATCCATCGCAGAAGAAGATGAGGATTTTAGGAATGATCCTGTTGTGGATAGTTGGATGCAGTGTTTGAAGTCAGGGTTTACCGTTGTATTTCCGTGTATATTCGATAGTGATGTACAAGCACGATTAGGCAACACCCCGGTGATAAGTAGG
>OVBA01004757.1:8295-22334 GCA_900406435.1 Lepidium aucheri
TTTTGCTAAAACATAATTGTACTAATTTGAGATTTTTGTTTTCAGTTTCTAGAAAAAAGAATATTGCTGACGCCATGATCATTCAGTAAATAACCAATTAGGGAAGAGAAAATTACCTTCCCGCCAACATCCTATTAATATCCGGTGACGCACCAGTTATTAGGTGATGAATACAATTTGATGTTAGCCTACCATTCAGAGACTATTGAAGTTGAAATAAAGATTTGCAAAGCGAAATCCAAGTGGACGTAGAACTTTCTCTTGAATCTATTCCACAACTTTACAAGCTGTTCGGAAGCAAGAGACGTCAATATGACAAAGATGAACCTTCCAGAAAAGAAAAGAAAAAAAAAGAAAGAGAGGGGTTAAAGAAGAAGATCAAGTCGCTTGTTTGAAATATTTTTTTGTGTTTTAGTTGTTATGTCATTTAATTATCTTTATTTTATCACTATACAGAATGATTAAAAGTTATTTTTGAATTCTAAAATCTTCTCTTAACTTTGTTTTTCCCTCTATATAATAAAAAGATAACTTTTAGTACTATAACCTTTGATGATGTACTATATTACATATCATGCCATTAGAAATTAATTAAAAGGCTAGATTGATTAAAAGGTTAATTTTATCTATCAACATTCGTTTAGTATTTATTACACTTTATGTAAATCTATTTATTTCAATATCATTGTATTTCCTAAACTAACAGAATATTACTATTGGTTATTAACTCATATGGTTATTACATTTATTACATAATATCATAATATTAACTCATATTATTGCCTTTACTATCAATACAAACATTTACTTAATTCTTATAGCTTTGATGGTATAAAAAACTTCAGTTTTGTTTTAAGTTTACCTTGAATCCTTGGATTTGTTTGTTTGGTCAGTGACTAACTCCTTGAGAAGCTGGAGGTGGTCGTCAGAACATACGCATGCTACATAATTAAATTATTCACTAAGTCATGAAGATTATGGAACATTTGAATTATGAGTTTCACGACAAAAAAACCATAAGTGGAATTTGCCTGAGTTAATGGAGATGTTTGGAGGACCAAGCAACCTTGCTAATGATGTATGAAGAATTGCAGCATACTAAAACACAAATCAACACAAGTATAAGGAAGTGATTCGAGTTCATAAGAGATATTATACAGTTCATGAAACAGATACTTAGGGGTCAGCTCCAGAAGTAACCTAGTGAAGAAAACCAAACAGGCTATAAATCCTAGATATATGATTTGGACATTTCGAAAGCAGTTGTTTCAGGAAAAAAGATATAATCAAAGTTTTTAGGAAATTGTTGCCAAAAAGAAATTGGAATATTGACACAAGAAATAAAGTAACAATTGTTATATATATATATATATATATGAAATAATTATCTTTATTGTAGGTAAAATAATTACTTATAAGTCTCAAGCTTTGCGTATAAAAGGGTTCTTATCCCATGTAAAATAATATCTTTATCAAATTATGTTTTCACCCTCAAGCTTTGCGTATAAAAGGGTTCTTATCCCATGTAAATGAATGTATATATTTGACAACACAAATAAAATTAATTATTACTACTACTCTCTCTCTCTCAAGGCTCCTCAACTTTTCTCTTTCTACTTTTACTCATCTAATATAACAATATAATATATATTCAGAATTATTTTATAATATGTTATGAGCATGTGTTGCTCTAGTCAAATACTGCAAAGAAGTACGGCTTAAGTTATCTCAAATTATTTTATGCTTTGTTATAACGAAGGGGCTATGTATAAAGGGGCTATGTATAACACCCGCGTTCTGTGGATCTTCGGGTGATTCTAGATTGGTTTAAGGGAAGTGGGTATGTTTGGACGGAGATGGTCAAACTAGATGGACCGAAGGTTGAGTTTCACTCCAGAAAACTCAACTGAAACCAAGGTGAGATGATGGAAGGATGGAATAAGAATAGGATTATTGGGTCTAGTTACATTTGAGTAAGCATTTAGTTAACAACAGTTGTACTAGTACCCCATTTGATTGAGTTTATGTATTATTTTGGGCTTATCAAACCGTCACAACTTGAATTTTGACTAAATAAATAAAGGAACGTAATCTGGTTAAGTGTCTGGTCCGCCCATGCCCAGACTGAATCAAATCTGGACGTAGACATCTTGAGTTAGGGTGTCACATTTTGGTATCAGAGCTAGGTTTTGATCTAGGATAGTGTGATATTGCATAAACGGGTTAGATGAATGAAATTCATCCTCCTCACGCCAAGGTCTTGCGGTATGTCTGACATGTGTTTTGTGTGTGTGAATCGAACTAAGTTAGTAAAAGGGACTAACTTAGTGAATCTGGTCACTATAGATGGCTAAGAGTAACCGAACGAGAAGGCATAATGTTGCGAATGAGGAAACTTCATGTGTTGTTGTGGAAAGGTCTGAGGAAGAGAATGTCTGTAGTGTGGAGAATCGGCAAAGTGTTAAAAGAAATGAGCAAGGGGTATCTCGATCACGGCAGCTTCCCAATGCGAGTGTTGGTACTTAGAATCCAGTTGGGATAAATGATGTGTTGGCCCTGTTGACTCAAGTCTTGGAAAGACTGCCTGCTGTAGCACCTGCTGCAGTAGTGCCACCATGGGTGAATAGTGTATCGGTGGAGAAAGTGGTCGAGGAGGCCCAAGTTATGGTCACTCCATTGTACTTGAAGATGATGGATCACATGCAGAAGTTGGGAACTAATTTTTTCTCTCGTGGTGCAAAGCCGATTGAGGTAGATGAGTGGAGGAATCGGCTTGAGAGGAACCTTAACTCTATCCATTATCCGGAAGAGTTTAAGTGTGACATAGCGGTCCACTACCTGGAAGGGAATGCACATAACTGATAGCAAGGGGTGTCGGGCCGTAAGGCGAAACCAACCTGCAGTTGGGAAACATTATGTAAGGAATTCCGGGCTAAGTACTTCCCGCCTGAAGTGTTTGATAGGCTAGAGCAAGCCTTTCTGGATCTTTGCCAAGGATCACTGTCTGTGAGGGAGTAGTAGTATGAGTTTAACAACCTCGGGCGGTATGCTGGTTGTGAGTTAGATGAGGAAAGAGTCCAGGTGCATAGCTTCATGTGTGGAATGTGGCTTGAACTTCGCAATGTCTGCCAAGTCAAGTCGGTTACGGAGCTAGTGGAAAAGACAGCACAAATGGAAAGTGGGCTGGAAGAAACCAAGTTATTGGTAGAAAGGAAACGAGTCCAAACTGTACCGCGAGCTTAGTTCGGGAGTGGTTATGGACCAAAGTACAAGAAAGTGGAGGGGAATGCACCGGTTAAGCCAGTTGTTGCCTACCGTACATGCAAGGTCTACGAGAAGGGCACTCTGGAACGTGTAGAGTTGCTTTTGGTGCGTGATTTCGATGTGGTAGTACGGAACACAAGGTTCGGGATTGCTCAAAAAGGACTTGAGGGGAAAAGAAGTTCGAACCAATGGTGATAAGGTGTGCTTCAACTACGGTGAAGCTTGGCACATCAAGGTGAATTATCCAAAACTGATGCAGTCTTTAGGGAAACGTGCAAGTGAAGGACTACCACAACTACCACCGCCACCAAAGAGGAAAGCGTTGATGCCGAGAGCTTACTCAATGGTTGCAGATCCATCAGACCGGACCTCTGCACGCCCAATTACCGGTAAGTCCTGTCAATCACCTTAGCATTCTCTTGGTGAACTTGCTTGCTTGTGTTGCGTGAATTAGGGTTCTTAGTGTTCTAGACGAATGTGTAGGAACCCTAAACATGGGTAGTGTGGCAACCCGTGTACTGTTTAATTCTGGTGCGACACATTATTTTGTGCACCCAAGGATAATTGGTACTGATGAGTTTCAGAAAGAACGCGGGGAAGGTATTGGGATAGTCAAAGCTGCTGGAAGACAAGTAATGAACGTCTTAGGGAATGTTTGGAACGTCTTGGTGCTTATAGAGGGAGTAAGCATGCCAGCTAATCTTGTGATCTGCCAAGTGAAGTCTAATGAAATGATCTTAGGAATCGACTGGCTCGGAAAGTATAAGACGCACTTAGATTGCCATCACGGTCGAGTTAATTTTGAGAATGGTGGGAATCAGCTGGTTTTTCAGGGAATCTGACCCACCATAAGAAGTTTGATTGTCTTGACTATCCAAGCAGAACAGATGGTCGAGCAAGGATGTGAAGCATACTTAGCTGCGATCACAACTGCAAAAGTTGGAACGGACATAGAACTAAAGGACAATCCAGTGGTGAATGAGTTCGAGAATGTATCTGCGTTAGTGACGGGTTTACCACCAGTTTGATCTGATCTGTTCACGATTGAGTTAGAACCTAGAACAGCTCTGATCTCTAAGGCACCTTATCGAATGGTGCCTGCTGAGATGGCCGAGTTAAAGAGGCAGCTTAGCGAATTGATGGATAAGGGATTCATTCAACCCAGTAGTTCACCGTGGGACGCACCAGTGCTATTTTTAAAAAAGAAAGATGTCACATCCAGATTGTGCATCGATTACCGTGGGCTGAGTAAGGGTAAAGAACAAGTACCATCTTCTGTGGGTATACGAGTTGATGGACCAACTCAGAGGTGCTTTTTGGTTCTCAAAGATTGACTTGGCTTCGGGTTACCATCACATCCCAATTGTGGAGCCAAACTTTCATAATACAGCCTTCCGAACAAGGTACATACACTTTGAATTTGTGGTCATGCCTTTTAGGCTAACTAGTGCACCGGCTGCCTTCATGAAACTGATGAACGACGTCACAAGATAATTCTTGGACAAATTTGTGATTGTCTTCATATATGATATTCTGGTTTACTCGAAGTCTCCAGAAGAGGATCAAAGTCACTTAAGGATGATTTTAGGAAAACTGAGAGAACACAAGTTGTTCGGTAAGCTAAGCTAGTGCAACTTTTAGCAATGGTAAATCGGATTCTTTGGTTATGTGGTCTTGGATAAGGGAGTGTTTGTGGATCAAGAAAAGATAAAGGCAATTTCAGGATAGCCTAGACCCTTGAACGCATCAGAAGTAAGAAGTTTTCTTGGTTTTGCTGGGTATTACTGACGGTTTATTAAAGGCATTGCAAGCAAGGTGCAACCTATAACTCAGCTTACTGGGAAGGATATCCCTTTTAAATGGACTAGAGAGTGCGAAATGAGTTTCTCGAAGCTTAAGGACATGCTAACGAGTACTCCAGTTTTGGCTTTGCCAGAACCGAATGAGCCTTAAGTGGTGTATACAGACGCATCACAAATGGGATTAGGCTGTGTTTTGATGCAGCACAGGAAGGTGATTGCTTATGCATCACGACGGTTAAGGAAACATAAAGTAAATTACCCCACTCATAATCTGCAATTGGCCGCAGTGGTTTTCGCCCTGAAGATATGGCGATCCTACCTTTACGGTAGGAAGGTCCAAGTATTCACGGACCATAAAAGTTTGAAGTACATCTTCACCCAGCCGGATCTGAACCTAAGGCGAAGACAATAGATGGAATTGATCGTGTAGTATGACCTGGACATAGATTGCCATCCGGGTAAAGAAAACTTAGTTGCAGATGCTCTAAGTAGGAAGAAAGTAGACGTGAACTCTGAGAAGGAAATGGAAAGGCTGATTAGCATGGTTGGAACATTAAGTCTATCAACCTTACCAATGGAAGAAGAACCTTTGGATTTGGGTGCATCGGATCAGGCCAACTTATTGAGTAGAGTTTGGATGGCTCAGGAAAAGGACGAGAATCTGAAAAAGGGTGCAAAAGACCGAGTACCAGACTTCGAATAATGGAACCATTTTGGTCAATGGCAAGTGTGTGTTCCAAATTATCAGGGATTGTAGGAAGAAATCTATAAGGAAGCACATCATTCGAAGTTGGCAATCCATCAAGGGTCAACTAAAATTTACTGTGATCTGAAAAGGTATTATCATTGGGATGGAATGAAACTTGATGTGGCTAAATGGGTATCTGAATGCCCAACTTGTCAACTGGTTAAGGCAGAACACCAAGTTCCTAGTGGATTGTTATAGTGTTTACCTATCCCGGAATGGAAATGGGACATGGTAACGATGGACTTCATCACATAATGACCCATGTGTGATAAGAAAGATGCAATCTGGGTGATAGTGGACCGATTGACCAAGTCTGCACACTTCATTACGATCAACAGAATGGACATGGCTAAAAAGTTATTTGAGATCTATGTAAGAGAGATAGTTTGGTTGCATGGAGCACCGGCAAGCATTGTATTGGACCGAGATGCTAAGTTCTGTTCAACATTTTGGAAAGTGTTTCAGTCCAAGTTAGGGACCAGGTTCCATACTAGTACAACCTATCACCCGCAGACAGACGGTCCGTTAAAACAAACAATCCAGACACTTGAGGACTTGTTACGGGCGAGTGTGTTGGATTGGGGCGGTAAGTGGGAGGAGCACTTACCTTTAGCCGAGTTTGCGTATAACAATAGTTATCACGCAAGCATTAAAATGTCTCTGTATGAAGCACTTTATGGATGACCTTTTCAACCTCGCTCTATTGGACTCATGAGGGGGAGCGAAGCATACATGGGCGAAATTTTATTGAGGACACAACAGAAAAGATACGGATGTGGTTAAGCTTAATATGAAAGCAGCCCAAGACATATAGAAAAGTTATGCGGACAAGCGAAGGAGGAAGCTTGAGTTTGTAGTGGGTGACTTAGTATACCTTAAGACGTACAAGGGTAAAGAGCGGACAATACGATCAGCTAAGTTTTTGACAAGGTACATGGGGCCTTATAAGATTCTCGAAAGGATTGGGAAAGTGGAATATAAGTTGGAATTTCCTATGGAACTGGAAGCATTTCACAATGTGTTCCATGTTTGAATGTTGAAGAAGAGTTTGGGCTATGGGAAACAAGTTGTGGTCGAACCCCCAAGGAACTTAAGAGAAAATCTAACAGTTGAAGCCAGTAGTCAAAATTTTGGATAGAAAGGTCAAGGCAGACCGAAGGAAGAAAACCAGAATAATGCAGCTTGCATGGGACTGCGATGGGAAAGTCGAGACTACTTGAGAACTGTAAGTCAAAATGAAAGAAAATTTCTCTAAGTTATTTAAGAAACAGAAGGATGGACCATCCAAGGCTTAGATTCGTGGATGAATTCTTTGAAGTAGGGGAGACTTGTAACGCCAGTATTTCATGGACCCTCGGGTGATTCCGGATGAGTTCAAGGGAAGTGGGTAAGTTTGGACGGAGATGGTCAAGCCGGATGGACCGAAGGTTGAGTTTCAGTCAAAAAAAGGCAACAGGAATCCAAACATACGAGATAAATCAGTTAAGTCCGTGAAAATTTAACTAAGTATGGGAATTCAAACAAGTCTGTGGCTTTCGGACAGCATGGTAAGATTCAGACAAGTTTGTCGGATTCGGACCAAATGGATGTCCCGACTGGATTGGTCATGGTTTGGACATGGTTGCGGATTGTTTGGTCCTGGCAAGTGGACCTTTCGAGAACGTTCGATTTTTTTGGACAAGGGTTAGTATTCGGACATGATTGGTCTGTGTTTGGACAGGAAAAGTGCATGTCCGGACGGGTTGGGTCGAGGACTGACTGAGCCGGTCGAGAGCTGGTATGGCTGGATTGTAACACAGATTGAAAGCGGTCCAGTTTTAGTGGATTGGACCCGGTCTGACCAAAGGGAACTAGGATTAGTGTTTTGACACCCAAAACTCTATAAATAGACGCCCAGAGTCGACGTCATAACCTAATTTTGCAAAATATTCTAAGTAAAGAACGAAAAAGGTTTCTACAAAGGCTTAAAGGCAATTTCGATCGGATTTGGGCGAGAAAAAGGCTGATCATTTTAGAGATCAGCGCAAACAGTATCAAACTAGCGTCAAGAGCTGTCAGAAAAGGCTAAGGCAAAGGTGAGTTCGTGACCGTGGGTTAATCAAGGTTTGTTTTCGGGCAATATATGGGATCTAAGTCTTAGACGGGTTAGGATTGCTTGCTTGTCTATATATTCTGACCAATTGATTACTATTTTCGTCCCCGAATGTTACTTGGCTGACTCGGGTGAATCCGAATAGCTAAACTAACAGTTTTGGGCGAACTCTGAGTATTGCTTGTTCTTTGACTTGATTGATTTATTGTTTGTTTGTGATTTTTGGTTTGGCCTGGTGGGGGGGGATGACCGACTCACTAAGAAATTAGGTTGCTTATCCAATCTGCGTGATTGCAGGTAATGAGTTAACTAATGGCTGTGAAAGTGGCTAAGTAGGAGCGAGATCAAGGCGGAATGGTGGAAGGATGGAATAAAACTGAGATTATTGGGTCTAGTTATATTTTAATAAGCATTTAGCAAACGTTTTTTGTACTAGAACTCCATTTTTGATTGAGTTTTATTTTGGGCTTATCAAACCGTTACAACTCGAATTTTGACTAAGTAAATAAAAGAACATAATCTGATTAAGTGTATGATCCACCCATGCCCAGACTGAATCGAATCTGGACGTAGATATCTCGAGCTAGGGTATTACACTATGCCTCAGGGTAATTTGCTCCCCACATATATATATATATATGTATATCTAATTTATGTTTTTATAATGCTTGTTTAAATTTGATATACTATTATAATGAAAGGGCTATGCCCCCGTGTGATTCGTTCCTCACATATATACATATATGTAATGTTTAATTTTAATTTATGCACTGCTATGATGACCAGCATGCCGTATGGATGATTTATTTTCCATACTTGTATATTATTTTTGGGTTGATAGGTGCTGCCTTCCCCGAACCGATCGAAAAGGTCGATGTGCCTTATAGGAGATTTCTCATATTTATACATTTTTGGAATGAGAAATGTTGTCTTCTCCGAATCGATCGATGTGATAGATTATGTCTCAATAGTTACATTTCTAAATATGTAGAAGACATTTATGAAAAAACATTCTAAAAGAACGGTAAAATAAAAATATATAAAGGCATATATGGAAAGTTCTAAAAAGAACGAAAATAAATTTTGTCTAGAAAACAAAAATATTTTAAATTTGTTTTTATTTATAGTATATTATTTTAATTTATATTTTTGTTAAATAATTTTGAAATATTATAATGAATTTTAATTTGATATTTAAATTGAATTATCACCAATTAATGATAAATAAATTACTATATTTTGTTAACATGTCAAATATGGCTAAACTCCATATCACTGTCCTCAATATTTCTAGAAATAATTATATAAGATGGACTGTTATAACAAGGATGCATTTAAATAGTAATAAGCTCCTTGATACCATTGAGAAGTCGAAAATGACTTGTGATGAGAAAAAGGAAAACGCTATGATATTTTATTCTACCATATCCATGATGATTCTAAAAATAAATATTTAAGATCTTGAAAATCTTTGGCAATCACACAATAAAATGAAAGTGTGATGTTAAACCATCAATCTCTATCAGCTTCATTCCTAGAAGTGAATGTTGCATCATCCAATTATAATGGATGTATACACGATCGTTGAAATAAACATGGTCATGAACAAAAAAGATATGAACGTGGACGTGGATGTGAACAA
Source organism: Lepidium aucheri (assembly GCA_900406435.1). Lineage (NCBI taxonomy): Eukaryota > Viridiplantae > Streptophyta > Magnoliopsida > Brassicales > Brassicaceae > Lepidium > Lepidium aucheri. The sequence continues at coordinate 17,844 of OVBA01004757.1, forward strand.
ATAAGAAATTAAGGTCCAAAAAAATAGAGTTGGTTATGTGATAAATAAGCATAAGAATAGTTGCGATAGATGTGGTATGAAAAAGACATTAAGAGAGTACACTGAAATATGTGGTTGGTCTGTATGATAAATCATAAAAGAGAAATGATAGCAAAATGAAATCAACTTCATCTATGATAAAATAAGACCTTCTTTTCAATGGCATAAATAAGGATATTCATCTCGATGTAGCCGATTTCATTGTTGATCTTGAAAATATTGATGAAAACCTAAACAATTAAAAATCTTCCAAAAGAAAATAATATGACATGATAATACTTTATTATGTTCATTTTCTGCTTATAGAATAGTTTTGGTTTGATCATAATAACATATCTTTTATAATCAGAAAATGTCAAAACTTGAAAACGAAGATGGAGATATTTGTCTGGCAAACAGTGCTACAACACAAACAATACTTAAGAATAAAAAGCATTTCTCCTCCATCGATATAAAATATTCCGCTGAAAGCATGAATACTATATCTGCTAATGCAAAAATTACTATGAGTTCTAAAAAAGCTAGTTTTTCAATGTCATGGGGACCAAAATTTGAAATAAATAATGCATTATATTCCCTCAGATCTTACTAAAACTTATTAAGTTTTAGATATATCCGCATAATTGGATATCATATAGAGACTATGAATAAGACTGGCTTTGAGTATCTTTGCATTACATCAGTCATTCCTGAGAGAAAATATATATTGGAAAAGCTGTTAGCTTTATCCTCCAGAATATATTCCACAAAAATAAATGTGGCTGAATCATATATTAATGTAAATCAGAAGTTTACATGTACGTTAAAAGTTTGGCATGAACGTTTAGGGTATCCTTCAGTCATGATGAGAAAAATTGTGGAAAATTAAAATGGTCATCCACTGAAAAATCAAAAGATTTTTCAACCGAGAGAATTTTCATCTAAAGCATGTTCTCTTGGAAAACTAATAACTCAGCTTTCACCAGCCAAAGTTAGAAATGAATCATCAGTATTCTTAGAGACATGGTTATATATGTGGTCCTATCCACCCATAATACGGGCTATTTAGATGTGTTATGGTACTAATTGACGCATCTAGTAGATGGTCACATGTGTGTCTATTAAGCACACGAAATATGGCTTTTGAAAAATTTATTTCCTAAATAATTAGGTTGAGAGCACAATTGTGTGATTATACAATAAAGAAAGTAAGGCTTGATTACACTGGTAAATTCACTTCACAAGCCTTCAATGACTATTGTATATCATTGGAAATTGATGTTGACATCCAGTCCCCCATCTTCGCACACAAAATAGCATGGCTGAGTCTTTGATTAAATAGTTGCAAATTGTTGCTAGACTGTTAATAATGAGAACAAGACTTTCAATTTCAATATAGTCAAGCAATTTTGCATGCTGCAGCACTCATTCAAATAAGGCCGAGTGCATATCATAAATACTCCCCACTAGAATTAAAATATGGCCAAAAGCCCGATGTATCCTATCTCCGTGTTTTTGGATGTGCGATTTATGTCCCTATATCGCCACCACAAAGAATAAAAATGGAACCACAAAGGAGATTGGGAATATATATTGGATATACAGTATTATTCAGTATCTAGAACCAAAACTGGTGATATGTTAATGGCATGTTTTGCCGATTGCCTTTTTAATGAATTTGAATTTCCAGCATTAGGGGGAGGAATTAAGGAAGTTCCAAAAGATATTACATGGTGCACATCGTTGTTATTGCACCTTGATCCCCTACGAAACAATGTGAACTGGAAGTTCTAAAAATTTAGCATTTACAAAATATGGCAAACAATATTACAGATGCATTCAGCAATACAAAAAGGGTAACAAAATCATTTATACCCACTGCGAATGTTCCATCAAGAGTTATTGTTCCAGAAAAACAAAGTGATGGAAAAATATATGAACCTAAGGTTTAGTTTAAAAGGGGGAGACCAATGGGTTAAAGGATATAAATCCGTGAAAGAAAAAAAAATTGGGAGAATTAGATGAAAGTAGTCCAGAAGAACCACATACAGAGAAAAGTCCTGAAGAGGACATTAATATTGAAAACCATGAGATATCAATCAATTATACTCAAAATAGAAAATTATGGGTTAAAATGAGATAGAAGATGATGATGGAATTTTCTTATTCTCTGTACCAAAACAAATAGATTATGAAAGTGATGATCCAGATCTAAAGTCCATACTGGAATACCAAAAATGATCTGATTGCGAGAAATGGGAAATAGCCATAAAAACTAAATTGAACTTCCTCAATAAAAGAAAGGTTTTTGGACCTATTGTCACAACGCCTGAGCATGTAATTCCTGTTGGGTATAAATGGGTTTTTGTTCGTAAGAGAATGAGAAAAATGAGGTAAAAAGATATATATAGCTCGACTTGTTGCCCAAGGTTTTTCTCAAAGATCGGAATTAGATTATGAAGAAACATATTCTCCGGTAATGGATGCTATTACATTCCAATTTTTGATGAGCCTAGCGGCATCTAAAAGTCTTGATAGGCATCTATCTGTATACATGAAAGTTTTGTGACAATATATTTATATGGATCACTGGATAATGATATATACATGAAAATCCTAGAAGGATTGAGAATGCCTGAGGCATTTAGCTTAAAAAATAAAGAGATATGTTCAGTAAAATTACAACGATCACTTTACAGATTAAAACAACCCCGACGTATGTGGTATAATCGCTTAAGTAAATATTTATTGAGTAAAAGATATACCAACAATGCGATATGTCCTTGCGTATTTATTAATAAATCTATATTTGAGTTTGTGATCATTATTGTATGTGTTGATGACTTGAACATAACTGGAACTCAAAAAAAATGATGAGACAAGAACTCATCTGAAGAAAGAGTTTGAAATAAAAGATCTTGGACAGACAAAATTTTGTCTTGGACTCCAGATCGAGCATCTTCGGAATGGAATTTTCGTACATCATTCAAATTATACAAAAAGGATTTTAAAACATTTTTACATGGATAAATCAACTCCTTTGAGTATCCCCAATGGTCAATAGATCACTTAATATTGATAAAGATCCATTTTGACCTTGTGAAGATAACGAAGATGTATTGGGTCATGAAGTACCTTATATGAGCGCTATTGGTGGACTCATATATCTTGCAAATTGCACTAGACCAGATATAACATTCACTACTAATCTACTTGCAAGATACAGTTCGTCACCTACACTTAGACATTGGAATGAAATATATAACATATATTTCGTTATCTCCAGGGAACAACTGACTTGGGATTATTTTATAACAGAAATTCTAGTTTTGATTTAGTGGGTTTTGCAGATGCTGGCTATTTATCAGACCCACATAAAGCTCGATCGCAAACCAGATATGTATTCACAATTGGAGGCAGTGCAATTTCTTGGAGTTTCCAAAAGCAAACTCTAGTTGTTACCTCCTCATATCATGCAGAAAAAATTTCACTTCATGAAGCATGTAGAGAATGCGTAAAGCTCAGATCCATGACTCAACACATACACGAAGCAAGCAAAATAGTCATAGATAAAGAGCCAACAAAAGTATTCAAAGACAATACTGCTTGTGCCCAACTCAAAGAAAGTTATGTTAAGAGCAATCGAACGAAACATATTCCCCCACGATTTTTCTCTTACACACGATAACTGGAGAAAAATCAAGAAGTAAATATTTAATATACTCGTTCAGCAGAAAATGCAGCAAATCTGTTCACGAAGGCACTTCCCACTACAATGTTCAGAAAACATGTTCACGGTATCGAGAAGTGTCAACTACGAAACTTATGATATTGATCATTTTTATGGAGAGATTACGTCACCGTACTCCTTTTCCCTCATCATGGTTTTTTTATCCCACTAAATTTTTCCATGACAAGATTTTTTAATGAAATTTTGCCTAATATGTAATTAACAATAGATAATTAAAAGGGAATGTTATAAAAATATATAGAAAATAATTACCTATATTGTAGGTATTATAATTACTTATAGGTAAAATATCTATAATATTTTATTATTTTTGCTTACGTTTTAACCGCCATATTGTGCATCTAAGGGCAACTCCAATGGGACACCAAAACACCAAATTTGGTGTAAAATGCACTCCAATGGGACACCAAAAAAAAACACTAAAACACCAAATTTGATGTAATTGCTACAGTGACACACCAAATTTGGTGTAACACTATTCATCACACTAAAACTTAAAATATTATTATTTCTTCTTTTTTCATTATTGTTATATTATAATAATACCAAATTTATTTTTCATTTATAAATATAAATTAAGTATTATTCACACCAAATACTATAATTAATATAATTTTTAAATTAATCTTATCAAAATTTAAATATAATTAATGTAAAATTTAAATTATAGTTTGAAAAATTAAAATTTATCCACATAAATTAATTAATTGTAGTTAAATTTT
>OVBA01004758.1:0-22332 GCA_900406435.1 Lepidium aucheri
CACACTGCAAAAGAAGAACCAAACATTAATCACCAATCCTAATCGTAAATCAATTTTGAAATCTCTAACTCACACAACAGAAACCATAATCAGACATCATAAAACCAAAAACCCCCAATTTGAAATCCCTAATTTCCCCTTTTCAAAACCCTAATTTCATCTTACTGAAACCCTAATTCCCGAATTCAAAAACCCCCAATCCCCAATTCGTAATCCTATTCCCCAATTCGGAACCCTAATTACACGAAAACCCTAATCCCAAATACAAATCCAAACTTCCCCTTTCCGAAACCCTAATTTCACCTCACCGGAATCCTAATTTACGAAATCATTAATCCCTAATCAAAATCCATCAATTTCTAACTGTAGTACCCAAATTCCGAACCATAAATCCCCAATTGACAACTACATTTCAACACCTTAATTCGAAAAAACCGAAACCCTAAACCCAAATTACGAAACCCTAAATTCGAAATTCGTATCCCTTTATCGCGTATTATAATCAGAAATCCCCAAAGCGAAAACCCTAAATCGAATCATCAACAAACCCTAAATCTCAAACCCGAAACCCTAATTTGCAAAAACCATAAATTGATACAAAAAATTATCTACTGGATATCAAAACCGTAAGAATGTAACCTAAGAACCCAGAAACACAAACCCTTTTCCCGATTTCATCGTCAAAAATTTCGAAAATCAAAAAATCGAAACAAAAAAAACCCTAAATCTACAACGAACTAACCTCTCAGTCTTCGATTAAGCCTTCGCCGACGACGGAAACTCTCAATTTGCCGAAGAAATGACCGGAATCTCTCCGATGTCAAAGGCGGCCGAAAATCGCCTATATCGCCTCTCACAATCTTTCGTCTCTCGAAATGTCGAGAGAGGTGAGCCAACAAACCTAGCTCAGTCGAACCCTCTTTTTCTCTCAGAGGGTTCGACTGGTAAACCAAAAAAAAAATTAACAAATCACAAGCCGCCACGTATAACGATATCGTATCTTACGGGTTCGTTGGTAAACCAAAAAAAAAATTAACAAATCACAAGCCGCCACGTATAACGATATCGTATCTTACGGGTTCGGTATAACGAACCCGTATCACAAATTCTCGGCCCACTTTTCTTTATTTTAATAATAAAAGGCCTGCGAACCTCACCCTATAAACCCATTAACATACTTCAATGGGGTTGCTCTAAAAGTCTCAAAAGAAAATAGACTTAATGAAATTTTGTTCTAAACCCTAAACAAAAGTAGAATCACTTAATTAAAAGCATTACTGTCTATTGATTTGGAAACTAAAGTTTTTTTTACTGATTATAAAGAATAAAATGTTTTTATTAAGTAGTAAAATGTCTACCTATATATAAAAAATTCATTAAAATTTCTAAAGTTTTTTTTAAATAAGAAATTGTCTACCTTTGCAACTATTTTTATCAGAGTTTGACTTTAAATAGTTATGTAACCTTTCATAATATATTTTAGAGTTTAGTCTATGATAAAATTTTGTCGATAGAATTATATATAAAAAGACACTTATTTTCTTGATGTGCATATTGACTTAATTATTCGACTCTAGTTAATGGGTTTTTCTATATATTGGGTTGGGAGATTAGGGTTTCTTCTTCTCATAATAGAATTCAATCATTATGTCAATTCATAATGATATACGAATAACTTTTTAGTTAAGACATTTCTATATTAATCTCAAATACTTTATTTCGTAAAAAAATTAGATCGACAAAACTCGATATATAGCTAAAGTACACCCTCTAAAATCTTTTTTGTTTCTTCCACTTCTAGCAGGGGATCGAATCTCGGTGTCATGAAGATTTGTAAAGTGAACACTACCACTGACCACCAGTAAATACTTTTTCAGACCATATAAAACAAAACTAAAAAGTAAATTAATACTCAAACGCGTATGGTTGGTTTGGACAATTATTTAGTAAAAAAACACACTTTTGTGTGTTTTAATAATGCTTGCCTCCTCCACTAGACGACTATATAGTATATACTTAACTCTTTGTCTTTGTCTCTCTTTCACATCTCTATTATAATCTACTCACAAACAGAAACCTTCAACTCTTTCTTTCTTTCTTTTTAATATTTTGGTCGGATTCAATAAGAGAAGAAAACCAATCAATGGCACCGGAAGAGAATGGCACGTGCGAGCCGTGCAAGAGTTTTGGGCAAAAGTGCAGTCATGTTGTGAAGAAGCAAAGAGCCAAGTTTTATATTCTTCGTCGTTGTATTGCAATGTTAGTCTGTTGGCGCGACCAGAATCGCGACTACAAAGACTCTTGATTGTTTTTCATTAGCGTTTTGTTTGTCTTCCTTATTGGATTGTCATCGTCATGTGTTTAAGAAAGTAATTCATTTATATAAATCAATGTGCATCTAAAGTAGAAAATATTGGACTGTGTTTGTTTTGTCGGTTCAAATAGGTGTAGTTTTAGGATACGATTCAATCGGAACATCGTTTAACGTCTTACTGTTTTGTCAAGTTCTATATATATAAAGACAATCGCCGCAATTAACTAGCTTAATTAACAATATATTGTGTGTATATACACTACCTAGCTTAGTATATGATGTTCAGATCTAAGCTTGATTACAACTCTATCTCTTAGAGACATCAATTTGCACTTTTTTTCTTCTTCTTTTTTGTCAATTATCGACCAGACATAATTCACAACTCAAATTTTAACTTTTTATGAAATGTCAAATTTCAGTAAATAAAAAAACTATAGATGTGAATATTTCATCGACGTTTCCAAAAGTATTTTCCGACAATATTTATACAATTAAAAACTGTAATACGTATTAGTAGCGGCTGATGTTGAATGATAAATGTGTCCACGAAAAACAAAAGACAAAACGTTAAAGTTTTTACCAGGTAACCCTTGAAGGCTTGAACTATGAATAATGTTAAAACAATATCGTATAATAATCTATCTAATTAAAGAATTTACATTATAATTCAGTGTATATATAGCATTGTAAAACCAAAAAAAAAAAGAAAGAGAAAAAGTGTATAGCATTGTATATGTTTTATTTAATAACGTGGGAATGTATATAAATGAAAAACGTTTTTAGTGGCACCTGGGAGTATATAACATCGTGTGTCTATATTACGTAGCATTGAAACGACATCCTTTTAAATTAATTTTTTACGTAAACCGGGAATATTCCATAAAATACTTTTAAGGTTACAAACAGTTACATTTTAAACCTTCAAAGATTTTTACAATTCATTATAACTTCTAAAGTAACAACATTTCCACTTTTTGACAAGGAATTTGTTGTTAAGTGGTAGGAACAATTGGAGACTTTAAAAAGTTTGTAGGTTTTATTTTTTTATTATGCGAAACTAAAACATATTTTCATAATTATCTCTATTTGGATATGAGTTTATGATTTTGGTCTATTTGAATATTCGGAAGTGAAGATTTATCCATTGGCTGCACGTACCATCAGAAGAATTGTCCAAATTCCTCCCATAAAATTTGGGAATTCTTGAGTTACAAAAAGAAAAAACATTTCCACTTTTCAAATAAACTTTCAATATGTTACTTTTTTATATATTTTATTATCTTAATTCAAAGCATGATTTAACCTTATAGTTTGTCTTCTTAACCAAAAAAAAAACACTTTCCCTAAACAATGGTGAAAAGACACTCGATTAATTTGTTGAGTTAAACTATACATAGACAAATGTAACTGTACTGAATGTTAAGTCACTAATGACAATCCCTAACACATCATTGTGGGTTTGTCGCCACAAATGTCACCGGAACTGCCGCCACAACTACCGCCAATATGTGGTTAATATATAGCCGTTGTGGAGACTGCAGCGATCGCGACATTAGAGGCGATAGGAGTGGTTTGGTGATGATTATGGTGGCAACAACAGTAATGGTTTGATTCAACATCTATTGACACAACCTATTATGTTCTCTCATATTTTATGTAATGTAAAGAGAGTTCAGGTTCCACATCTATAACTCATACTTTAAATTTCTGAGTTTGATTTCAAAAAATCATACTTATTTTATCTGAATTATTATTGGTTTGACTATAGACAAAATATTATCGATATAATTGTTATAAAAAAAACCAACCATAAAATTATATTAAAATCCGAATATAAAAATACAAAAATGTGTTCGTCCTTACTTTGAGTCTGCATAATTAAATTGTTATCTTTGCATTTTTTTTCCAGGTACAAAAAAATGTAAGATAACATTTAATAGGCAGACGCAAGTCCTTTAATCCAGTGGCATGAGTAAGTCCATTAAATGGCAGATGTATATATACATCTCGGGATCGAGTTCCACCGCCTGCACTATGCGGGAACTTGGCTATTGGGCCGGTCAGTTGTGCCCTAATATTATTGACAAAAAAAAACATTTAATAGACAGACTCAAAGCAACCACTAAAAATGTGACACCTCTTATTATACACACAAATTTTGGTTTAAGTTTTTTGTTCTTCTGTTTCACTTGTATTTTTCAACTTACAAAAAGAAAAAATTTCCCAAATTAAAGAGTTTTAGGTCTTCTAGTTCCACTGTTTCGGGTTACTATCTTCTTTACCCTTATTAAGAGCAACTCCAATCCATACATCAAATATGGTGCGGTACTATTTACAAAACACTAAAAAATTAAATTTGGTGTTAATTTTGCAGTTGGGTTAAAGAGTATTTGACACCTTTGAAAATGTTCTAAGGTCTATTTTTGCAAATTTTTCATCTAAAATTGAAAAGAATTAATTATGGAAAAGATAATATATTTGTACGAGAAATATGTCAGCTTGGAGTACGTGGAAAAATTGTGGCCATTTATAGTAGCAAAATCTCATTTTGGACAATTTAATATTAATATGGCAAATCAGGATAACAGTAGAACCTTACAAATAGAAAACTTCTCTGCTTCAGAGTTTAACACATCAGATCAAACTCATCCTCACATTTATTGTCTCCAAACAAGTTTTCCTTCCATGAATAAAAATAAATAAAATGTTCATAAAAATCCCATCAGATTAATTTTGTATACTATCTCTATAAAAAAAATTAGTAAACAATTAATTACTTGCCAGTGATATATCAAATCGGTTTGATATTTACGATTCATTTTCTGGTATATAAAAAGATGGGGGGCCATGTAAAATCACTACAGACAAGAGAAGATTAGATGACATATTTTCAAGCAAACTAGGGTGGTCCGAATGCTATGAGTTATAAAATGTGTCTGTAAATAAACGAATAATATATGTAATGTAAATTACCAAACTGACGCGAGAAGAAAGATAGTTGGAACATAATGATGGAAAATAATTTACGAGGAAGCTGTAATTTCAGTACGACCTTAAGAGCCCACGTGACCTTTAGTCAATTTCGTACGCATCTATTTATGCAAATCTTATTTTTGATCAGTATTGTGTAAATATTAACAGTTAAATTTAGCTAATTTTTTTCTTAATAGAATCTGATCGAATAAATTAAGTTAAATAGTGACAGAGAAATCTAACTAAATTTTGTGGAATATGAAATATTAGTTTAGTGAGAAAATAAAAAATAGAATGTATCAAACCAAACTGAAATTAACCAAATAGTCGAATGGAATCTAGATTCATGTATTTGAAAACTCAAATATGAATTTGGATATACTGATAACCGAATGTAGTATCCAAAGTTCATGAAATATAATTGGGTCGACGACCTATTTCCACCTCGAACTTTTGATATAACAACCGGTCCACATATACTTGAAACATCTGTTTAATTGCACACATAGTTATATTAAGAAGTCTAATTGCACCCAAATTATATTAATTACAATCTAATTGAACACAAATTATACATAATCAGTCTAATTGTACAAATCACAGGTTTATTGTTAACCAACTTTTGAATTACAGTCTTAATCCAATACTTAACCGATTTTTATTACTTATTTCCTACTGCTCTGTATCGTTCTCAGAACTCAGCAGTATCCGAGCTCACAAGACCAAAATTCACATAAACAAGACCACAAAGGTCTAATGAAGTCGGAAAAAAAAATACAATGAATGTCCATATTGAAGCAAGATCCGCTCAGATCCAATGAAAAACTCTCCACCTCCTAAGCAAATCTAGCTAACTCGTGATATAAGAATACTTAAGAAATCGAAGGTAATAATTTGCAAAACACTCGCACCCAGGACCCAAAGATTTCATAGATGGCCAAAAGATAGAGCTCCCAAGAAAAGATTAGACAAAAATGATGAAGAAAAGCACTACTAAAGTGGATTTGAAATGAGAAATCACCATCGCCATTCGAATCTCCTAAGTCCCTCCGTAGATATCTATGTGAAATTTTCCTCCAATCTGAATCGTTTGGTGATCTGTATAGAGATTGGGAAGTTGAATCATTTGGTGAATCTGAAATTTAGCTGCGAACAATTTATCCGGGAGATTACCATTGGAGGTGAAGAATCTTACTTCCCTCAAAGTTTACAGACGCTATTCTTGGATAGGAACCAATTTTGCAGGAATATTTTGAGAGAAATCTTCGTGACCCAAAAGTTGGTTAACAATAAACCTCTGATTTGTACAATTAGACTGATCATGTATAATTTATGTTCAATTAGGTTGTAATTAGTATACTTTAGGTGCAATTAGACTTCTTAATATTATTTTGTGTGCAATTAAACAGACATGTAAAGAATAAGTGGACCAGTTGTTATATCCAAATTTTGGGGTGGAAATAGGTCATCAACCCAATATAATTATATACCAAAATTGTTTTATTATAAATTTAATTATATTATTATTCATTTTGAAACAAAATAACAAAAAAATATTAAATATTCAAATTTATTTAATTTTTTTTGTTAGACTATTTTTATTAAGTTTAGTTTGTTTTGATTTTGAAAAAAACATAATTTGAACTTGATCAAAAATGAATAGTTGACATAAAATTCGGATCTTTAACAAAGTATCACAGTTGAACCATACCTTATCTATACCTAATTGAGTTCAATCCCAAAAATATGCCCAAATAGGTGTTAAATGAGGAAAATCAGAAACCTGAAAATTTGAAAATTATGATTAGATTCTACACGGGTTGTAAATGACCATATTTAATGAGGAGATACAAGACTTAGTTTGCTATATATAATTAAGTATATATTTATTTTAAATATTAGTTAGAATTTTAAATAATAAAGATTGTTGAATTGTTGAATCTAGCTGAATTGTTGTATGTGTAAATGGTAATAGTTAAATTATGGAATCTAGGTGAAAGAATAAAAATAATAAAATAATTATCATTTTGTACCGAAAGATGAGTAATTTGATTTCATTATCATATAAAGAGACAAAATAAAAAAGAATAGAAATAATAAAATATATACGTTTGATCTACTTTAATTTCTTGTCATTCTCAAAATTTTAAAAGCAAACAATAAAGGAACACAAGAGTTTTAGAGAGAAAAATAGGAGAGGAAAATATTTTGGGTCAAATAGTTTTATGTTCATTTTCATTGCCCAAGTTAGATTAGAGATAGTGACATCACACAAAAACAAAAATTTAGGGATACGACAAAGAAAAGCTAGTTTAATGTATGTGAATTTTTTCTTTCTTTCTTATTTGATATTATCATAGCAATAACTTGATATGATCCTCTTAACATTGAAACTTCAGAAAGAGATGAGAAGATAGATTTAACTCGATCTTGTTTATGAGAAGAAAAAGAAGTCGAGGTAGATCTTTAAGTTGCACAAATGATGTAGAAGTATATTGATATTTTGTTATTTTTTGGATACTACATATCAAAAAGTGAATAAATTTGAGAAGATATTTTTGATTCAAAAGTTGTTGGTTTCTTACATAGAGGCCACGAAAATATAAAGGAGAAAAAAAAGAAGGCTTAGACATATTCCCAAATCCAACTAGGAACAAGAGAAAATAAATGATATGTTAGAAATGTAATAACCATTAACTCTCAGTTTGACTTCTAATTGGGTCCTTATACTCTAAGCCACATTTTTGGACATTTATTGGGTTTAGAATCACATTAACAAAAAAGTCTTTTAATTAATTGTGTATCCCATTACCTTATTAAAAATTTTGAAGAGAAAACTCAATGGGATAAAACTCACTTAGGAAAAAATAGTATAATCGAGCTACACACTATTTGGTTAATCTTCTTAAATACTCATCTCAAATATCTAGGTATGAGTTGGTTGCATTTCTTCTTAGTTTCAGAGCTGAGCAAGTAATCTTCCTATAGTTTGGTTGAATAACTTCATTCAAGTTGGGATTAGCTAAAACTTGCATCACGTCCTCAGTTGTATCCTCCTTTGCATTCTTCTCTGCTTTTGATGCTTCACTCGAGCTGGTAGAGGTCGAGTCAAGGGGTTGAGCTACACTTTCTGGAAGTGCTGAAGTGGAACTCGAGCTACGCATATCAAGTCTAGAGGTTGAGCTTAAAGTGGTGCTCATGATCATCACCGCCTGTAAACACCTTAAATAACTCCCCAGATATTTGTTTGATACCTCATTTTGCATGTTATTCTTGCATATTATGAGGTGGTATTGTGTAATTTTGCTCTTGAGTCTTGAATAATTTGAACCTTAAGCTGCTAAGAAACATCCAATTCTGTCAGAAATCAACGTCTGACAATACCTTCAGTGAAGGCTTAGACAACTAATTTGGCCATATACCTTAAGGGGTAAGAAATGCCCATACTTATTTAAGGGATCAACACCACCAATATCACTATATAATCTTGAGAACTCGACTAACCTTCAACAATCTAAACTCACATATGACGATATTTGTTGGGGACCGAAAGAAGTGCTGACAGCTTTGCATGAAACATTGTTGAGTATTTGTTCCTTTGACATATGTGATAACGAACAAGGTAGTCATAAATGTCTTTTCTCATTTCCTTCCAATACACCTCTCTAGCCATTCTTTTGTAAGTTTTCAGCTCACCCTCACGACCACTAGTGGGGCTGTCATGGAACTTGTGAAGTATTAATGTCACAAATTATGATTCTTTTGGCATCACAATCCTATCATCTTTTTTGAAAACTTATTTCACCAAACTATACCCTTCACCAGATTTTTCTCCCTTTTCCAGCTTCTTCATTATGTCCACCCAGCTAAGGTACTTTCTTATCTAGTTAGATATTTATTCCACATCAATAAAAAAGGAGCTGTGAATTGAATACTATAACTTAATTCCAAAATAATCATCTCTTGCTCACCTTGACAATGTGTCAACTACTCTATTATAAGCCATTGATTTGTATTCTAGTGTAATCTAACCCTACCAGTTAGGCAGCCCAACATTATTGATCACCTAAAACTAAGTTCTGATCCACCAAATTTTATAAACTCTTTTGGTTAATCTGAATAATGAACTGCCATCCCACAATGTAGTGCTTCCATTTACTAATGGCAAACATTATAACCAATAATTTCATCTCATATCCAGATTTTCTCTTTCCATTCTTTGAAAACCATTGGCTGGTGAAGGCAATTTTTCTTCTTCCTTGATATAACATATCACTAATACTAACTCCCGATGCTTCAGCTTCGATGATGAAAGTCTGATTATTATCTGGCAGACTCAAAATAAGAAACTCAACAGTCACATTTTTTAACTTTCAGAAGGATTCTACAACATTTTCTTCCCAACTGAACCTACTCTTTTTAGCAAATCAGTATGTAGTCATGTGATTTCATCCTCTTTTGTGGAGACCACGTGATCCAAGTACGCCACTTTCAAGCTCCCAAAAATATATTTCTTCTTGTTAGCATATAACTGATGTTGCCTAAGTGTTTGTAGTATCATTGTCAAATGCTTAAGCGTTTTTCTACTGAATAACACTGTATATCAGAATATCATCAAAAAATACCAACACAAACTTCCTCAAATATGGCCTAAAAATTGTCATTCATAATGCATGAGAAGGTGATGGGGCATTCATTAATATGAAGAGCATCACTATAAACTCATAATGCCTTTTATGTGTCCTGTAAGCTATCTTTGGTGCATGAGCTCTCAATACTCGAATCTGATGGTACCCCGATTTCAAATCTAATTTGAAAAAGTTGTGGCTTCTTGCAACTTATTCAGCAGCTCCTTTATTACGAGAATTGGATATCGATTAGGCATTTTTATCTTGTTTAGTATCTAGTAGTCCACGCAGAATTGTTACCTTTCGTCATTTTTTTTACTAAAAGCATATGGACTCGTGATCAACTTTCCAAGAAAACATGCAATACATGTCATTTTATTTCCAAAACATATTTCATAGGGTTCCATTGAATGACCATGTAAGCTTTATATTAATTTGGCAACATTGTGGTGCCTCGATATTCAAGGCAATCATGCGAATAAATTAAACATTACATATAACAATATATAAAACTTAAAATTTTACCAGTCCGGTGTTTACACTATACGGCCTGACTATTATATAGAAAAAATATTGCACAGTTTACTATGCCTTCCTATGGACCAAACATACTCAATTTACAAAACAAAGTCTGGAAAGTTGATGCTCCTCAAAAACTAAAACATTTCATGTGGCAAATATTGTCTGGTCAATTAGCAGTGAAGCAGAATTTCGTAAAGCGGGGTGTACAATGCGATACTCAATGGGACAAATGTAGAACATGTGAAGAAACTATAAATCATGTGTTTTTGATGCCTTCGTGCAAGACAATCTTGGGCATTATCCAAAATCCCAAATGTTGGGAATTCCTGAGTGATTCAGTTTTTTCTAATTTTGATAAACTCTTCTGGCATTTACCTAATCAAATGGATACCAGAAGTTATCCTTATATTTTATGGTATATTTGGAAAGCAATGAATGACAAGATTTTTAAGAATAACGATAAAGATCTCAGGGGCATCATTTTAGAGGGCAAAGCCGAGGCAGATGTCTGGGATCTAGCACACAAAGAAAAGAGGGATCTGAAGGGAGTTTTTGCCACCTGACTAAACACTAATGATGCTCTAATTTCTAGACCTATTTTTGTATATCTGGCGTTCACATGGCACAAATACATGGTTGATGCGTCTTGGAAGGATTCATATCTTTTTCACAGGACTAGGTTGGTATTGTTTTTCCTATGAGTGCAGAAGAGTTAATTTGGGGGCTCAAAGTATTACAAGAAATCGCTCTCCACTGCACGCAGAGTTTGAGGCACTTCTTTGGGTTATGACGATCTTGGCGGGGCTTCTAACTTATGGAGGTGAGTTTTTAGTGGATTGTGCTAGATTGGTGAAGATAATTGAGGAACCATCTACATGGTCAACCTTTCAACATTACTTGGAGGATTTCTTGCGACTTAGGAATTCTTTCTGTCTTTGTTCCCTGGTGTTAATCTCCCTTGTCCTTAATTACAAAGCTGATTTCCTAGCTCGTAGTGTTAGAATTTTGGCTAGGAATCAGATATTTGTAAACAATGTCTCTCCTCATTGGACTCTTTCTTTCTCTTAATTGAGTTAAGTTGACAAAAAAAAACTTAAAATTAATATCGACCGAGAGACATCATGCTGCTATATATATATATATATATATNTTACGAATGTGTAAGTATCTTACATATTAAAGCAGGAGACACTTTTATTTTTGGCGTGTTATAAACGTAGGATAAAATTTACTATATGGTTCGTAACATCCCTTAAAAATAGGATTAAAGTGAGTTTGATTAAAAAAATTATATAAACATTTAAAATTAATAAATATCTAATAGAAAAAATTTTAAAGGCTAAAATTTAATAAAATATATCGGGTAAAAATTCGGTTATTGGTCCAGTTCCGGTTTGGATTTAGATTCGGTTTTTCAGGTAAATGTATTTAGGACTCATTATGATATTTTGTCGAGTTTGGTTCCTTTAATTTGATATTTTTGTTTTTTTTATTTAAAACTTATTTAGGTATTTTTATGTTTTGGACAGAGTTCGTTTTGATATAGATCGAGTTTGAAAAATATTTAATAGAAAAATTCTAAAAAGCTAAAATTTGATTACTAATTTGGTTCTTGTTCGAATTTGGTTCGGGTGTTTAGATATATAAATTTAGAACTTATTTGGATATTTTAATCGAGTTCGATTCTTTTAATTCGGGTTGATTTTGGTTTGTATTTTGGACCTCTAAAACAACATCTAAAAATATATTCAAAATATCAATACATGTCTAAAAATCTAAATTAACATGATTAAAATATTAATGAAATATAGTGTGGGTATAATCCTAGTTGGAAATAAAAGCAAAAAAGCAAACGCTTTTATTTTTACTACATACATGTGTATCTTTTACTACTATATGTATATCTTTACAAAATGGTGATAACACTTATGTATAGTCTACACACGTGTAACAAAACCAATAATATCTCTCCTCACATCTTCAGCTTCTTTCCATCGCCCACTCGAGTAATACAAGTTGGATAACAGAACAAAACTCATCTTTTCACTTGGTTCTACTACTTTTAGAACTTTGCTAACTTCTATGCCTAACTCTGTGTCGCAATGTGTAGAACACGCACCCAAAAGAACTTCCCATGAACTATTATTATTAGAGTTATTGACAAGTGAATTATAAATTCTAGCCAAGTCCTTTGCTTCTGCTAGATGTCCACTTCTCCCAAACATATCTATCATACATGTTACATGATCTAATTCCACTGGGATTCCATAATCTTTTACCATGGATTTGAAAATCGCACAACCTTTCTCTACAAGGCCTGGATGGCTACAAGTTGTCAATAACCCAATGAATGTCACTTTGTCTGGTTTAATATACTACAAGAAAACATTAAGGATTCCAACGAAAATTCCAATAAAAAAACCGACAAAAATTAACTGGAAAATATGCAGAGTAAAAAACCGTCAAAAATTTTCTACCATCAAATTACCGTCGTAAATGGTCGGATATTTCCTGACGGGAAATACTTTTTTAATTTAAAATTTAAATAATTAAACAATATTTATGTTTCTTCTCCGAAATCGTTGGTAAATATTTTTTAAAATTTTAATTTATATAATTAAATAATATTATAATATTTCTGTTACCTGTCGGATACCATCGGAAATTTCAGACGATTTCTGATGAAAACTTTATATATTTTTAATTTAAAATTTAAATAATTAAATAATATTATGATATTTATATTTCCCATCAAAAACCTTCAGAAATTTCCAAGAGTTACCGATGGAAAATATATATATTTAATTTAGAATTTAAATAATTGAATAATATTACAATATTTATATTTCCCATCGAAAACCGTCATAAATTTCTGAAGGTTTCCTACCGGAAATATTTTTTTAATTTAAAATTTATTTAATTAAATAATATTATTATATTTAAATTTCCGACGGTTTCCAACAGGATACAGCTTTCCAGCCCGTCTATATCGTTGCAATTTTCCTGTCAGAAAATGCTCTAAAATAAGTCTTTTCTGACCACACTCCGACGGAAATGGCTGTAGGAATACACCTTGTATTCTTGTAGTGATAGCATGCAACCATGTTGTTATACAGACATAGAGCTTGATCTGCTAACCCATGGACACCAAATGCAAAAAGCATCGTGTTCCAAGATACTAAATCTTATTAGCTATATCACCTAAAGCAAGGTTTGATTCATTAATATCTCCACACTTGGCAGACAAATTAACCAAGGCGTTACCAACATGAGCATAACCTTGAAGCCATGATGGATCAAACAATTGTGTACAATTAGTTGAAGGACAAGGAATTGAAATTGGAACTTCAGAGATAAAAGAAACTGACGCATCATGGACGACCCTACCATACTTGCATATACATATTAATAAACTAATTTTATTCTATCCAGTATGATAAGATGACGAGAAGAAACCTGCCAAAGACAAGAAAGAAACCTTAAGAAGAAATCCAAGGGACTTCCGACAATTAAATGCACTTCTGCTGCGCTTAGAAAAGATTCATGGGTCCACCTCAGATGACATGATATGGTTTCATTTCGTGCATTGTAAGGAAATAGCATTAGCTCTCCAGTCGCACAACTTGAGCTTCCCCATTTGCGATTGAGATGTTCCAGTACAGATGATATCTTCTTGCGATTACTAAGTGTGAGTTCCAGATGCGGGTTGTGCTTATCCTGTTAACAGATCATAGTCCATTTCATGTCTCAGAAAAATATAGCTCCAATCAGCATAATTTCTATTGAAAACTTACCAGTTCTAAGGTAGTTTGAGTATATTCATCAATCGGGAACAGCTGAAGTTTCAACTTGGCAGGAAACTGCATATTGGCATCACTGACAGGAACATAGCCAGAGGAGCACAGGGAAACTGAAGACTTTCCGGCTAAATATCTTGTGGGACCTAAATCTGAGATAAAAAGAGAGTCTGATTCAGTATTTGCTCAAGTTAGTCCTCAAGTTAGTCCTAATACAAGCAAGTTGACCTTTTAGCAACTTAAAATCTAATATCCATGTGAAAGATTAAAAGTAAGCAATCCAACATTGTTTGAACACTGTAAACGCAGACAATATGGAACTAACTATCGAACAAACATGCATGAAAAAAACAGAATAAGAACCTTGTTTTCGCCTTTACCTTCCACCTCTCCCAAAGACTTTATCTTCCTTTACGTCACCAAGGCTAACACCTAAGCTTTCACCATGTTTGGTAGGTGCTCTTCCAGGCACTCGCTTTCTAACATTTTGGCTGTCGCAAAGAATCAGTTTGAATGGACGGCTAACCAATCCTCTTTCCCTGCTGTGACTTGAGATGTTTCCAAGGGAACAGGAGAAAACATTTCTCCCTGGCAAACCCGTTTTCTTATGCTCTTTCTGCGGTCTTTCAGCAATTGGTGTTCCTTGCGCGAAATGTTTGTCAGAAAATAGTTTGGAAGCAGGTCGCTGTCAGATCCAAGATGGTTTTGAGCTAAAACAAAATATGCATTTGCCAACTAACCAAGGCCTCTAAAAATAGCTTGAATCTCCGGGGTTTAAGGTGAAGTTTTGAAGCTTTGCAGCTATACTTTTCCAGTAAAGACCACCTGCAAGAAACATGAAGCATGTTTACTTTAGACAGAAGAGCTGAATGATAACTAAATCATAATATGTGATATCATGTTATCTAGAAGACCAAATAAAGGCGTCACGTCTATAAAATAGGTCGCTTGCTATATCTGATCATGTATGAGGCTGATCTGCATATATGTTCAATACACAATATAAAACCAGAAACCTTTCCCAAACGTTCTTTTGTCACTTAAGAAAAAATATCCCATTCGAGAAGAATTTTTAGTGTCGGACAGATCCCTCACATGAATGTGACCTTGCCTAATTAATAATCATAGCATGATATAACTTGTTATCTAGACAAACTTCCCAGAGTGTAATGGTTCATCATTTGTTTACGATAATGTACTTCAACAATCACGATACCAAGCACAACAGATAGAAATGTATATTTCAAGTACCATCGTAACATTGCAGCATTTGTGTCCTTGGGTTCTTGACATCAAGGCTCAGCTCCGGGCCCAAAAGTTTGTTCATACGCCTCACTAGACGATAAAAGTAATGTCTGACCTGAAAATCACGAGAGGTTTCCAAAACCATGAGAGACTAAAAGCAAACACCAGTACGTGCAAGTGAATAGAAAACAAACCCACTGTTAATGGCAACCAACCTGATTGTTTTTGGTTTGGACACGGCAACCAAAGATATAACGACATCACCTTACTTATCTAATAAGAAACTCTATCTGGGTCCGAGTCTTCTTCAGGACCACTAATAGACAAAAGATTTCTTCTACCACTTTAAGTCTTGTTCCTCTTCCATATATTGACGTTCTTTACATAAGCCAATGATAGAACTAGCTTATCAAATTAACTATAAAAAGTACTTGACTTTTTGAGTCAAGTATGAACTGAGTGATGGAAATTCATGTCAAGCCCTCCATCTCAATGTCTATCATACTAAATCAACGAGGTATGAAACGTCTCTTGGTTTCTCATTTCATGTTGAAGGCAGTTCAAAGTATAAGAAAGCTCCTTCACACGTGAGTGTGAACAGTCGCCGACTACAAAAGTCGAAACTTCGTGTCCTACTTCGATCCAGCTACATCCTGGTGTTTTCTTCATGCCTCGTTCAATCATTTCTCTCCTCACATCTTCTGCTTCTTTCCATCGCCCACTCGAGCAATACAAGTTGGATAACAGAACAAAACTCATCTCTTCGCTAGGTTCAGCTACCTTCAGAACTTTGCTAACTTCTCTGCCTAACTCTGTGTCACAATGTGTAGAGCAAGCACCCAAAAGAGCTTCCCATGAACTGTTATTACTAATGTTGTTGACAAGTGAACCGTAAGTTGTAGCCAAATCCTTTGCTTCTGCTAGATGTCCACTTCTTCCAAACATATCTATCATACATGTTACATGATCTAATTCCAATGGGATTCCATAATCTTTTACCATGGATTTGAAAATTGCACAACCTTTTTCTACCAGGCCTGAATGGCTGCAAGTTGTCAGCAATCCAATGAATGTCACCTTGTCTGGTTTAATCGCTAACGCAACCATGTTTTCATACAGACTCAGAGCACGATCTGCTAGCCCGTGGACACTAAATGCGAAAAGCATCGTGTTCCAAGATACTAGATCTTTGTTCGCTATATCACTAAAAGCAAGGTTTGATTCGTTAATATCTCCACATTTCGCATACAAATTAACCAAAGCGTTACCAACATAGGCATAACCTTGAAAGCCATGATGGATCAAACAACCATGGATCATTTTGCCATGTCCTAAAAGTGCTAAACCTGAACATGCGTGAAGAACAGCACCAAATGCAAAGTGATCGTAACTCACCCCAGATTCCATCATTTTGACAAAGAATATCAGTGCTTGCTCTCCATCTCCATTCCTACCATATCCTGCAATCATAGTTGTCCAAGTAACGATATTTTTCTCAGGAGCCAGATGAAATACCTCGAGAGCTTTATCTGTTTCTCCTATTTTCATACAAGCGTCAATGATAGAGTTCCAGGATACCTGAGTCAGGACTTTGACAGAATCAAGCTCTCTCATGGCGTCATCCTTGCAGCCTACTTTCGCATAGAAACTTAATACAGAATTCTTTGCTTCAACCGCAGAATCCCACCCGTTCTTCACCATAACAGCATGTACTGTCCGTCCATAAACCAGATTTGATGCATCAGCGCAAGCATTCATCAGAGAACTAAACGTATAACAATCCGGTTGGGAATCACTCTCCAGCATCTCTTTGAATAACCTTAAACAAGATTCAATCTTTCCACACTGAGCATAACCTGAGATCATTATATTCCACGCAAATGCAACCCTTTTTGGCATCTCAACAAAAACATCGAGGCCAGATTCAAACTGTCCAGCATTCGTGTAAGCAAACAAAAGCGAGCACCAAGTTACTTCATTTCTACTATCATTGCACATATCTTGAAACACTCTGTTTGCGCTTAAGGTATCAGAGCACTTACCATACATGTCAATAAGCGAATTACCAACCGGCAACGACGCACCGTACCCAGACTGGATAACTAAAGACTGAATTTGTCTTCCGAAAATAACATCGCCTAGACTGGCACATGTGCTCAAGATTGATGTAAACGAATAATCATCAGGCTTGGCTTCGGAGAATCTCAAGTGGGTAAAAATTGATATAGCTTCCTGATGTAGACCCAAATGAGAATAGCCCGTCAACATAGTGTTCCACGCCACAATATCTCGCTCAGGCATTCCGTCGAACACCTGACGGGCGCTTGTTATCCGCCCTGATTTCGACAAAGACGCAATCTTTGAAGTAAGACGAACCAAAACTGACATCATTCATATACTTCATTAATCAAAAGATCGACATCAGCCCCAGCACAAGACGATTTTGTGAAGACCTTTTCATTTACATTCCCAAGCTTCATTTCGTAATCTTCGTCTCAGTTACTTCTTTAGATGTGGGTGTTGAAGAAAATGCTCACTAGAAAAAGCATCGCTCGTATGTTTTACAATTTGGCCACAGGTCGTCCTCTTGTTGGCACTTACAAATTCAGACATACAACTTCATCATATCTCCACTGATAATATAAGATTCTACAGCTACCACCTCGTTACTTGCAGTTCATTACATCATGATCTGCTTAATATAAATAAACGACAACTTAACACTATAAACGGCACACAGTTTTTTATTTGGTAGAAGATCCTCTGACTCCTTCCTCTTAGCCTTATCACATTAACGTTTTGGTTTCTATTCTATTTCGGACATTATCAATGAACGAACTAAAATTCGTCTCCGAAGATCCAACGGCTGTAACTGCATTTTGCAGATGATGTTTAACCTTTTCAACATTGTTTCTCAACTCTCTTGAAGTTTCTCCATCGATCATCAATCTTCTAATGTTCACTGAGACTTGGTCCTTTGAGACAATCTTCTTATCACAAAGGTTAATCCCAATGCGCCAATCATCAACCAGAAGCTTCCTATTCGTGAACTGATCAGTCAAAAGCGGATAACATATCATTGGCAAACCGCACCAAACGCTCTCTAGAATCGAATTCCATCCACAATGTGTTAAAAACCCTCCCACTGCCGGGTCTGAAATCACTTCTCTCTGGCTGCACCACTGAACCACAAGGCCTCGATCTTGGGTCTGGTCCATAAATCCAGCGGGAAGGAAATCAGGCACGTCGGATCCAACTATATCCGGACGTAAAACCCAAATGAAACTAAGCCCACTTAGTAATATTCCATGGGCTATCTCAATAATCTCTTTCTTACCAACGTGTGCATAGCTACCAAACGACACATAGAGCACCGACTTAGTGGGCCGGCCATTAAGCCACTCGGTACAGTCGGATTCGGCCCATAAGCTTGTGGGGACAACGGATTCGGTTGAGAAAACTGGACCGATAGCGTAAACCGTTTGGTTGGCTTGTAGAGCTGATAGAGAGTCTGGTTCAAGCTCTTGTACGGTGTTGCATAAGACGAAATCGGCTCTCTTGACGTCTTTAAAGGCTTTGGATAATATTCTATAGACCACTGTACTTGTATCCATGTCTTTGCCGCTTACTTGAAGATATGACATCAAGTCTTTTGGTTCAATTGCTTTTATTCCTGGTACGTAATCGATCACGTCTTCACGATTATCTACCATAAAAATCAATAAGAATTATGATGTAATCAAGACCTTATAAACTAGTGAAACTTTGACGTTAAAAAAAAAAAAACTAGTAAAACTTTTTTAACAATTTAGTTACGAACAAACTTGTGGTTAGATTACATCTACATACAATTACTCAAAAACTCCAAATAGTCACAAAATTTCAAAACAACTTTATTTTTTATAAGAATGCAAATATTTTATTAATGAAAATAGTTTGAGTAACATGGAAGTAAAGATTTTGTTCTATGTCAGAAAAGAAAAAAAACATGGAATTAAGTAAAAACGATCAATCCATCGAATCTTCAAAATAACTATAAACATATATAACCATGATAGTAGCCAAAAAAAAAATCAGTGACTATATATATGTTCATATATAGCTATAGTTTAGTTGTTTATTACTACAAAAATTCATCAAATATCTAGTTACCAACTTGCACAAAGATACAAAAGTCATACCATCTTCCGAGATAATACACAATTTTCGAAATATCTTCAAAATTTTGGTAATTTTAGTGGATTTGCTATATATGTATAGAGTTAATTAACATAGAGTTAAGATGAATAATAAAGAGTGTTACCAAGAGAATTGAAATGACCGTTGGATATGAGGAGATCCATGTAATAATAAAGATTGAGTACTATGGCAGGTTCGGTCCAAAACGAGACATTAACGAGGTTGTGCTTATCACAAATCATAGATGACCAAACATAAAACGTGTCGGCAATCAAGCAAGTCACAGGAATATCATCCCGACGTGAGAGTTTGGCGATGAGATCATCCACATGGGCAGGGAATACGTGGAGAATGCCTTCGAAAAATTGATCATGGTTAAGTGAGCGGTCAAAGTCCAAAGGGAAGCCATCGGTTACGGTGATGTAACGTATGTCCAGCTGTCCAGAGCTCCGGGCGGCGGAGAAGATGTCGCCGGCGTCACCGTGGTGGGCGGTGGAGATTTGGTGGTGGATGGAATCGGTGTTGACGAAAGTGATAGTGAAGCCATGAGAAGCAAGTTTAATGGCTAAATGGACAAAAGGGATAACATGGCCTTGAAGTGGGTATGGTATCATCATAACATGAGGCTTCGTAGATTTTGATTTCTCCATTGAATTTTTTTTTTTTTTTTTTGATGCTTTGNTTTTTTTTGGGATGCTTTGAGTGATGTATGGACCTGAGAGTCTCGATATTTATTAGGGTTTTGAGTGAGATTATATGGATTTATTTATACAAGTGATTTTATTTTTAACTAGAAAATTTGAACAAAGATTCTTCCACAGTACGAATTTTAATCAGTGACATGCATGTCTGGTCCAACCATTTCAAGTTAACTATAAAATAAACTTTGGCCCTTTTCTACTTGCAAAAAGAGCACGAAACATAGGAATCATGTTAATTTCCATAAAAGCATTAGATTTTAAAATCTGATTAACCCAAAAAAGAAAAAAAAGAAAAAAATTTGCGAGTGTCATTTAGTCTAGTGACAAGTTATAAGTCCACTAATAGCTGGTGCACTTGTATATCCAGAGATCGAGTCATACTATCTACATTATGTAGAAACTTAGTTAATCAACAAGGCAATTGTGGCATAGAAAAAAAAGAGCAAAATATGAGTGTTTTTTTTCCTAAATTAAATACAACAAATTAGAATCTAAGACCATTTTACTCATAGATAATTTAGGGCTCTATAAAACATCAAGAGTTGGAGTCCTTTATATTTACTTCCATAAAATACTAGATTTATATATTAACCGTTTGTTAAACCTTTGATATGAATCTACAAACTTATATTAGGGTTTTAATAAATTGGTGTTGTGAAGAACTCGAATATGCCTATACATATTCTCATTTTTTGTATCATATGTGAACTTGTTAGTTTGATTATCTAAATATATATATATATATATATATATATGACAACATAAGCCGTCAGATTTGATTTTTTGGAGAAGATGAATAATATCTCAGGGACACGTAGAGATAGGTCTCTTCGTGTACGAACTCAACGTCATGTGAAAGAGTAGGGCAGTGTAAAGCGGCGTAACATAGTGAAGCAGATTTGTCATTTTATGACTCAGTATTGAGATCCCATATGTACTTACTCCTAACACAATTGTTATAACTTAAGGAATCTGTAGTTTCTTGTGTGCTAAATTGTATCCTAGCAATTTGCTTTTTTGCTTTTTAAATTCTTATAGCTAATACTCAAGAACACATGTATGATATAGATTTTAGAATTTTTTTGTCAATTGGATCGGAGTCCAAACTCATCCTTATAATATTCTTATAATATCCTTACAATGAGGTGAAGTCAAATTGCAAATGTCTCAGCCATTAGGTAGAGCATGTAATTATCAGATTGAAAAAAGATTGAAAATAGTTCGATGATAAATTTTAGAATTTTACCTTTTAAATTTTGAAATTGGCGAGATTAGCTGCATAAAATATTGAAATTTGTGGATTAGAGTTCGACTGTGGTTACTAAAAATTTAGTGTTTAGAGTTTACTAATAGTTTCATGCTCCTCCAAAAGATCAAGTATTTTGGTCCCCCTTAATTTGATTCTTGGTTGAGAGTGATCTTTTCTTGTCTTTGCATGGAGATGAAGGAGTTTGGTCCACTATAGTTTTGATATAATTTATTTAAACTTTTGACGTAGACTAATCATTGAGTGTAAGAAAACTGAATGTTGGAGAGTTAATTTTCATGTAGAGAGAAGAAGAGAAAACCCATTTATACACATCTGATATGACCAAGACCACAATCATACTTAGTTTTTTAATTATTTTCTTTTTATCTTTACCTTAAAAGTCTTTTTTTCTTAACGAAAATATTGATATTGATTATAAAATACCAACAAAAACAAACTTTTCGTTGGTGATCAAACCGCAAGTGATAGTTATAGGTTTGAAAACAACCAAAAGATTAGACTTGTCCAACATAAAATCAACATTAAACAGATTTAACAAAACACATAAAACGTCTTTTCTTGCCGAGAAAGTAAGTAAGTTTGCTTGGAAGCTACGGCCTTGGAGCTCGTCTTAGAACGATCGTGGAGACTTGAAGTTTGGTTCCTCCGTGGTATCCGGGTACCGCTTCCTCTTTGTTTCACGATTGATGAGAAAAGCAATTTC
>OVBA01004759.1:0-22325 GCA_900406435.1 Lepidium aucheri
ACAGGTTGCAAGGAGTACGCGTTACCATTGAGCTAGAGGCAATTTCACTATATGGCAAGTCTGTTAATCCAACTAACAGCGTGCTTAACACGTCTGGTCAACGAAAAGTTTGTAAAATATATGGCAAGTCAGAGATAGTTGAGTGTTTTTTTGGTCAGTGATGAAAGTTGGGCTTTTTTCGGCAATTCATGTAAAGTTTATGCTTTATTTGGCCGATTTCCCAATAATAAATGATAAAACTTTTAATATTTGGTTTGTTAGTACTTAACTCGTTTTTTTATAAGTACAGATTCTTTTAAGTCGTTTTTTTGTTAATCTTAGACCATAACTGGTCGTTCTATTTGTCAAGTTCTTACATAACGTAAGCAGTCAGACTTGATTTCTGGTTGTGTGATGGTGTTTGCTTTTAGTGGATTTACCATCTACCAATACACTAAGTTTACTTTACATTTTAAGTTTGTTTATAAAATTTGAGATTTATTATGTATAGAAAAACTTTGTTAATTTTTCGGTCAAAAATTGTAAAAGAATTTAAATTTTGACTGAAAAACATATAATTTATTTTTCTATAAAATAAATAAATTATTTTAATCTTATTAGTGATTTTAAATAATTACAAATCGGGTCAAGTATTTGTCCAATTCCCTTTTTTAGAGGCCAAGCGAGCTAAATGGTATAAAAATAATTCGCCAGCCAATGAAAACTTATTTAATAAGGTTGATTGGTTGATGCGAGTCGATTTTTTGTTACGATAAATTGACGAAATTATAGCTAATTTTAGTAAGTATTTATTCTAACAAATACTTAATATGAACAAGAAAAATTGGAATACTATTACTTGAACAAATTAAACCAAATAATAAATATATGAAAATTAGCAAGTATCCGCTGAGCTAGCCTAATAGAAGTAGAAATTGACCAAAGACAATACTAAAATAATTCTCTGATAAATTAATTTTTATATACATATGGGTTAGACATATGTGCTATGTTACCATGTACTTTTTAAAATTTATATGTATGTTTGTTTCAATACCATTTAAATTAGAATAATTATAAGATGGATAAGAATTAAGAATATAACAACAGCAAAATCAAAAAAAAAAAAAACTAATTGTATTCACTATTATATTCATGTAGTAATGATCGTTGGTTTTTGTAAAATAATGTCAATACAGCATATAATGTTAATACAATATAGTAAAGAGAATAACCACAAATATGATTTTTCACCAAATAATGTAAAAAACAGAAGTTTTATATGAAATAGAGTTTTATATAAATAAAACACATCAATTTTCTATGTAAAATTATTTGATAATATATTTATATTTAAGCATTTTGGTCATTCTTAAAATTTTTAAAATTTAGTACGTGTTAAAAAAATCTATTTTTAAGTTTTAGATGTGAATTAGTTTTTATTAGAAAATATAGTGTAAATAAAATAGAAGAGGAGAGAAGAAATTAAAAAGAAAAAATAATTAATTAATAAATTTAAGGGTAGAATGATATATTGTTGTATAGATATATGTGAATAGTACTTTCATGGTCATTATCTTTTTTATTTTTTTATTTTGTAGTTTTCCACCTAATTTTTCATAATTATAAAGTTTACATTTTATATCATAGCAAAATAATCCTATTATATAAAGCTGAATCTTAAAGTCACTCATTAACAAGATGATTTCACGTGTTAAAATCCAATGATCGAAAATTTTTCAGTATTTCTTAATTTTAAAAACACAAAACAGATTTTTAAATAGATTTTTTCAATATTTAGCTTTATTACAAAATAAATATATTGATCATAATCCTAACCGTATATAATTATCTAAATATCTCCTAAATATTTTACAAATAACTATGTATACATAATCATAATCTAAAAGAGAATTTATATTCATAATCCTAATCTAAAATGCAATTGTGAATATCAATTGCTATATATACATAAACACATAAACTATTTTTTTAGTACTCTCAAACTTTTCAAACTCTTTCCAATATAATTATTTCTCTTCGGTTTACATCCAACGCAATTAAGGCAAACAAGCAAAAAAGGTAAACACTTTAAATTTAACGTATCATTATTCAATACTAATATTATTAACATGAATATTATCAATCTATTATATAAAGGTTTCAAAGTTACTCATTGACATGATGATTTTGGTCAACCAAGAAAAGAGGGGATAATTCCACGATTCCGTATTTATATTTTATTAAATAAAAGATAAAATCAATTCATAATCCTATTATATAAAGTTGAGTTTCAAAAGTAAGTAGTCAACAGGATTGTTCCACCTGTCAAATCCAATGATAAAAAATTATTCTGTATTTATATTTTATTAAATAAAAAATAAATCAATTTCTAATCCTATTATACAAAATTGGGTTTCAAAAGTTAGTAGTCATTAAAATTGTTCCACGTGTCAGATCTATTGATAAAAAATATTATGTATTTGTATTTTATTGAATAAAAGATAAAATTAATTATTAATACTATTATATAAAGTGGGTTTCAAAAGTTAATAGTCATCAAGATTGTTCCACGGGTCAAATCTAATGATAAAAAATAATTCCATATTTATACTTTATTAAATAAAAGATAAAATCAATTCCTAATCCTACTATATAAAGTTGAGTTTCAAAAGTTAGTAATCAAAGAGATTGTTCCACTTGTCAAATCCAACAATCAAAAATTATTTTGTATTTATATTTTATTAAATAAAAGATAAAATCAATCTTATTCCTATTATATAAACTTGGGTTTCAAAAGTTATTAATCAACAAGATTTTTTCATGTGTCAAATCCAACTATCAAAAATTATTCCGTATTTATATTTTGTTAAAAAAAGATAAAATCAAATTTTGTTATCTAAAGTTGAGTTTCAAAGTTACTAATCAACGGAATTGTTCCACATGCGAAATATAATGATCAATAATCCTATTATATAAAATTGGATTTCAAAAGTTACTAATCAACGAGATTGTTTCACATATCAAATCCAAAATTATCTTGTATATATATTTTGTTAAAAAAGATAAAATCAAAATTTATTATATAAAGTTGAGTTTCAAAATTACTAATCAACGAGATTGTTCCACATGTCAAATCCAACGATCAAAAATTATTTTGTATGTATATTTTATTAATAAAAAGATAAAATCAAATTAATATCTATGAAATTGAGTTTCAAAAGTTATTTATCAACGAGATTGTTCCACGTGACAAATCCAAATATCAAAAAGTATTCAGTATTTATATTTTATTCAAAGGGGATAAAATCAAATTATTTCCTATTATATAAAGTTGAGTTTCAAAAGTTAGTAATCAACGAGAAAATTCTATGTGTCAAATCCAACAATCAAAAATTATTTTGTATTTATATTTTATTAATAAAAAGATAACCAAATCAATATCTATAAAATTGGGTTCAAGTTATTAATCAATAAGATTTTTCCACATGTAAAATTCAAATATCAAAAATTATTTAGTATTTATATTTTATCAAAAAAGGATAAAATCAAATCCTAATTTCTATAAATTGGGTTTCAATAGTTACTAATCAACATAATTGTTTAATATGTTAAATTCGACGATCAAATATTATTTTATATTTATATAATAAGATCTAAAAAGGTAAAATCAAATCCCAATATCTATATAGTTGGTGTTCCAACTTTACTAATCAACATGATAGTTTCACATGTCAAATTAGAATAAAAATGAATTAGTGAAGATTATAGGCTAGATTTTTTTTTAATTTTAATTTTAACCTAAACAATTCTCACAAAATAGAGTAAAATTTTTGATTTAGTGTATGTTATTGTATATGGAATAATTTTAAATAAATTTTTAAATTTGAACAATCATTTATTGGTCTTAGCTAAAATATGTAAGTATTAGTGTAACTTATAATTCATATATTTATTTTCTAACAATATTTTTTGAAAGAACATATAATTTTCATAGAATATGATTTTAAAAATCATATATATTAAGTTTTGTTTAAAAAAATAATACATGCATCACACAAGTCCATATCTAGTTTATTATAAACATTTATTTTCATTCTATAATATTAGTGTAGTTTGTTTTGGCAAGGTTTTTTTTTTGTCACACATCAGAGTTTTATTAGAAAGAAAAAGAGGTTTGAAAGCCTCAACCTTTTGACAACAAACAAGGGAAGATTATCTCCTCAACTTGTAATAGAAAACATAAAACAAGTGCCAAGATTACAATGAATAATAGATATTGATAATATTATAATTTCCCATCTCCTTGACCTCACTTAGGAATTGAGTAGACTTAAAATATGAAGTTCATGTGCTTCATTTCCTTGTTCTCTAATGGTTATGGAGAAGCATCAACTAATCAGATCTTGACCAAATTTGATATTTTCTTTTATAATATAGACCAGTTGCAAATATTTTATTTTGATTTATGTGGTCCAATTTCCTAAAATTAAACTTCATTGAAAATTGATATAAAAGTAGATATTTAATTATTGGGAAAATGGTCAAATTAAATACAAACTTACGGCAATTTGTCATTTTAAATACGAACATCCAATTTGTCAAAAAAATATAAACTTTTGTTTACTTTACCGATTTAAAACTGGAAATAGTCAACTATAGCATCCTTTAAATGACATATAACGTTGTTAATTAACGTTATTTACTGACTTTTTAATTATTTCTAAATCAAAATCAAAACCCTAAAAATTATTACTTCTCTTTTCTTCTACGACATCTCATCTCTTCTTCGACGTTCCTTCTATTTTTTATGGATTCGCTTTTCTCTTCTAGTCATACTTTTTCTTCTTGTTTCTGCTCTGCTTTGTTATTATTATTTTTCTTGTTGATTCTTCTTATCTCTTCTTATTCCAATTGATGTGAGATACCTAGAATGAATAAGCTTACCGCTCGTCGAACGTCACCTGCACATGAAGAAGAATAGTTGGACGGAGATATGGTTGAGTGGAGGGGAACAAACGAGATGGGAGAAGGATGTGAAGAGGTTTCTAATATCGACGATGAAGCCTTAATTGTGGAGAAGAAATTGAAGAAGATAGAGTTTATGAAGACGAAGACTTATAAGGAGAGGGAGAAGATATAGTTCCCGTTGAAGAAAATGGAGTTTCAGTTTTAGAGAGTCATTTGAGGAATAATATGGTGAATAATAATGAAGAGAGTGAAGATTCAGCAGATCAATTATGGAAAGATGATGTGATACCTGATGTGGTTTCATCAGATGACGAAGAAGATGATACACAGAGACAAGAACGAGACAGTTCTAAAAGTGAAGTTAAGATTCTCGCTCTAGGTAAAACGTTTGGATCTCCTTTCGATTTCAAACATGCACTGCTTAGGTACTCTCTTAAAACTCGTTATGATATATAAATATACATGTCAACTTCGAAGAAGCTAGGAGTTGTGTGTTCACACAAAGAGTTTGCTTGTCCTTTGAAAGTTTATTGTTCGTATGAGAAAAGGAAACATAAGATGCAGATAAAATTCTATGAGAATAAGCACACTTTCTTTAAGTCAGGTTATTCTATGTTGTTGAAGAGTTCTACAATTGCTCAATTGTTTGAAGAAAGGTTAAGGTTAGATCCTAAGCTTACTGTAGTTGAAATGACAGTTGAGATTGAAAGGAATTATAATCTAAGAGTTTCGGTTGAGCAATGTAGAAAAGCAAAAACCAGTCTGTTTAGGACAAGAAGAAAAAATCACGAGGCACATTTTGCTCGGATTTGGGATTATGAGGCAGATATTCAGACAATTTCGAGTCATACTCTAGGCAGTTTGCAAAGATTTGATAAACTTTATGTTTGTTTTGAGGCACAAAAAATTGCATGGAAATCTTGTTGTAGACCAATGGAACATTTTTAAAATGGAATGTCAAAGGATAATTACTAGCTCTTGTTGGGCGAGATGCCGATTATGTCAATTGCTTGGGTTGTTGTGGAAATAGAGAATTATATTAATTGGGACTGGTTTGTAAACCATCTCAAAAGAGACTTGAAACTTGGCGAAAGAGAATGATATACATTTATATCCGATAAACAAAAGGTAAGTCTTAGTTTTTGTTTCTTTTTTCATTCAATTTATAAGATTACTTATCTATATTTTTAGTTCGAGATTATGAGAGTTGTTTTGGTTAATGTGAGTTAGAACCTATAAATGCTAATGATGATTAATTATTGTATGTATCTCTAAAAATGGAGTTGGTCACACGTCCACATGCATATGTGTAAGTATTTAAATGTAATAGATGTCTTGAACTTTAAGTACTATATAAGAATGTACGAACACACTCTACACATGTGTAGACGGAACACTTCTGTGACATAAAATCATTTTCTCTGTTTTGATTTGTATTACAACTACAACACTTTTTTATCTTTTTTCTTGTCAACATTGGGCCATAATGGCTAGCCCATTAGCTAACTCGATCCCTGGATGTGCAAGTGCGCATTCCTTTAGTGGACTTACCGTCTGCCATTAGACTAAAGACCATTTGCAACACTTTTTTATCTTTGATTACTTGTTTTTTGTTTTACATCTTTTCAGTTTTGAATAAAATTTATTACATGTTTTCACATTTTCTGTTTTTGATAACAATTTATTACATGTTTTCACATTTTATGTTTTTGATTACATGACAACTACAACTGCTTTGGTAACACTTTTATTTTTTGTAGAGGTTGGTGAAAGCTGTCCATAATCAACTTCCATAAGCTGGACATAGAATGAGCGCAAGACACATCCTCGCAAATTGGAAAAGAGAATCACATGATATGCAACTTGAATGCCTCTTTAGAAGCCATACCAAGGGTGATTATGCTGACAATATGGAGTCACTGAAGCAGTGTAATAGATTAGCATATGAGGCTTTTCTCAAAATGAATCAACCAACATGGTCCTGTGCATTTTTCAAGGTTGGCTCGACATGTAATGATAATTTGAATAATCTATGTGAGTCTTTCAGTAGGACTATTCGGGAAGCTAGAAAAAATTCATTGTTAGATTTGTTAGAGGATATAAGACGCCAATGTATGGTTCGGACAACAAAGAAGTTGACTATGGCACATAGATTGAGAAAAAGGTTCACTAAAAGTGCACATGCGCAAATTGAATCAGCTATAGAGAAATCTAGGGACTGCATAAGATTCATGTCTACGGATGACATGCATGAAGTAGATGTACATGGCTGTTTTTATCGGGTGGAAATGACATCAAAGATTTGTGGTTGTGGAAAATGGTAATTGAATGAGATCCCTCGTGAGCATGCAGCATGTGTAATCCTAGCAAAAAACATAGGATCGAAGACTATGTCTCTGAGTATTTTACAACTCAAACTTGGCAGCAAACATATCGTCATGGTATTGAGCCG
The DNA here is from genome assembly GCA_900406435.1 of Lepidium aucheri. Lineage (NCBI taxonomy): Eukaryota > Viridiplantae > Streptophyta > Magnoliopsida > Brassicales > Brassicaceae > Lepidium > Lepidium aucheri. The sequence continues at coordinate 7,403 of OVBA01004759.1, forward strand.
GTTGAAGGCATGAAATTATAGCCTAGAATGAATAGATTTCCAGTTTTGCCACCACCAAATAGAATTGGAAGTCGTGGGATGCCTAGTAACTATGCTAGACGTAAAAGGGCTAATGAATCTTCCTCAAAAAGCAGAAAGTCGAAGTTGAGTAGAGAGAATCGAATAATGACGTGTTGAAACTGCAAAGAAGAAGACCACAACAAAAAATCATGTTCACAACCGATTAATATTATTGTGCCTATAACCAAACGTCCAAGAGGGAGGCCAAGGAAAGGTATACATGTATTAAATCAATCAGTTTTTGTACTTAATCAACCAATTTTTCTATTTCATACCTTCAGTTTTATCATTTCTTTTTCTTCTTTTCTATGTGTTATTAGAGAGGAGGTGAACAAGGAGGAGCTCCAGAGACACAAGAAAGTACTCAAGAAGAAACACCAAGAGGTACTCAAGAAGGAAGACAATTGAACTCCCAAATCTAATGGAGAAAAAGGATTTCACTAAGAGAGAATACTTGCTGTCAGCTTTGTTAGTTGATTTCTTAACTTGAAATATGTTGCATATTGAACATTCATTGCAGCAAACTGCTAGATTTTTAGGTGAACTTTATTGTACTTTTGGTAATTAAGACATGTGACATTTGGTTCTTTTATTTGGTACTGTAAGTAAGTCTCTTTGGTGTTGTTAAACGTGACCTTCTTATTTTCTCTTCTTCACTTTTCTAAAACCAAAATTGGCAGCAAACCATAATGAATCAAACCTTGTTTATTATAAAATCATCATAACTAACCAAAGTTTGCTCGTTTGTTTATTTTTCTAAAACCAAATTTGTTATTTGAAAAAGAGGACAAAGAAGAAAGGAGAAGAATTTGAAGAAGAGAAATGAAACTAAAGAAAAGTAGGAGAAGAACGAGAAAAGAGAATGGATGAACCAAAGAAAAGAGAAGAAGAATCGCAGAAAACAAAAGAATAATAGAAGAAGAGAGATGAGATGAGATGTGAAGAAGAGATGATATGTCGTAGAAGTTAGAATTTTTAGGGTTTTGTTTTTGATTTGGAAATAATTAAAAAACCAATAAATAGTGTTACTCTCTCGGTTTTAATTTAGTTGTGATTCTAGACTTTGACTATTAAGAAAATAGGTGAATGTTCTACTATGTTCTTATTTAACTTTTAGAATTCCAAACCATTTAATATTTTATTCATTTAATTAGAGGTAAATGAGATCATCTTTATATCAAAAATTACATTGGAAAATAAGAATGACAACTATAATAAACAAAAAATTTAGTCTAGAATGACAAATAATACGAAGCGGAGGGAGTAATTAATAACGTTGATGTATGTTGATTAACATATGCTATACTTGACTTTTTTTTTTGTCAGCCTTACTCATTCATTTTATTAGTGGGATCGACAAAGGCCCGATCCATAGCCAAATTGCTCCCAGTGGAGCTGGTGAGATTTGAACCCCCCACCTGGTGCCTAACTAGATCAGGGGCAAGCCAACTGGGCCACCTGCTTCTTAGCATACTTGACTATTTCTAGTTTAAATTTGGCAAAGTTAACAAAGTTTATATTTTTTTGGTAAATTGGAAATTCGTATTTAAAATGCCAAATTACTGTAACTTCGTATTTAATTTGACCATTTTTCTTTTAATTATTTGATCACATACTTTACTAAAAATTATTTTGTTTGCCGGTAACAAAAGTTATTTCATTTTTTGTTAACTAAATAACCATTTTATATAATAGAGGGTAACTAGTTTGATGACAAAGAACATACAAATATCAAATCTTGAGAAAATTCTCTGACGCTATGAGCAAACAAATTACTTTTGAAAATTAAAGAGTTAAGAACTAAAGAAATATCAAAACTACTAAATATTGCTTTCCAAATATACCCTAAAACTTATGGAAAACTTTTTTAGTCAACTAATTCCGAAATTTTCCGGAACAAGAAATTTTCTAACATATCATCTTATAGCATCATAAGCTGATTGACTAACGTTCTCCATGATCTTGTCACTAAGTTAATAACTTGGCTAACCGTCAAGTCAGGGTATAAATTCGGCCCTTATCCTAAAATTAATCGTGATATCATATCTGGAATCTACGAATGATGCTAAACTGAGATAGATTTCTCATTTTTTACATTACTTATTAATCCTTAACTAATTTGAAATGTGGTTGATACAATACTTCATCATCGAAGAAACATAAATCTTCTTGGCTCTAAAACATTTGTAGTTTTGAAATATTTTCCTTTTAGCACCCTTGCAAATAAAGAATATTGTTTGCCTTAAAGTTTCCTAATTCTCTAAATCCAAATCCGTCTTCAATGTTTCGTTTACATATCTTATCTCATCTTATCTAATGGACACCTCTTGAATTACCCGAATTTTTTCACTAGAAATCTACAATAGCAAATTTGAGATTTTGAATAGCAACTTAAAGACAATATAAAAACAAGACATAACATATGTTATAAGTGTCATATGAGCCGATTTGATGAGCACCTCTTTACCACCTTTAAATAGAAACATTGATAACTAACTATTTATCATATATCTTACAATAATTCTCTGAAAAAGTTAAAAACTTTTGTTCCACTCCTTCTAGGTTTCTAAGATTCCAAGATAAAATCTCATTCCCCTTTTTATATTCCTAATATGTCTTGAATATATTGTTTTTTTGGACTCTTCTACTGCAGGGCCAAATGGCATTGACGATTTCTCAAATTTAGCTTGTTGGTCTAAAACGTTTTCATATCTCTTCGAGATATCCCAAATTGTTCTAGTTCCTTTCTTGTGTGCTATGCAGAAAAAAAGATTGGCATCTGCAAAAAGAATATGAGACACCGTTGAATTACCATTTGCCAATACTAAACCTAATAATTCTTTCATATATTTTGTTTTCTTCAAATTTGCAATTAAAATTTTGGTGTATAAAATAAAAATATAAAGAGATAAAGAATCTCTTTGACACAAACTTCTCTTAGGTAAAAGTCGCTCTTTAGAACTACCATTAATCAAAACTAAATATTCTTTATATTCCACCCTATGAAATTCTCTTTCAATAATTTATCTAATACAAAAGCTTTTTTTTTCTTTTGGTTGAAGATACAAAAGCTGATTATGTGTGTGAAATAAGCATGATACACCTTGTTAACCTCAAACATATCACCTTTGGATTAATTTTGCAGCCTACATTACATAAATTAAATTAATTAGTTTGAATTCTGTCATTGTTTATTCAGTCTTCTTGTCTTAGGGTTAAAACAAATATAATGAAGATGAAATCAGAAAGAAGAGCATAAGATCTGCTTGATACCATATTAGTTAAACTTAATGGAAGAGAAAATGTTTTGAAATAATTTTCTATTATTTCCCATAACAAAATTGGTTACAAGATTGGTGATTATGTGCAATTAAACCGGACCAAACCAATTCGAATACAATTCTACCTATCTTTTTCCTAAACAGCGCCTATGTCAGTGTAAGAAAAAAACAAAAGGACAAAAACGAATTGCGTTGCGCTTTTGGCGTTTGGTTTCCGCGTCAGAGTGTATTTAGCTTTAAGGTGAGTCAGTACAGAGTTCAAACCAACCCCAAACCAATCGGGCGGAGAATTCGATATCTCACAGTTTCACACTCTTACTCATATATCAATCTTTCTCTCTCTTTCCCTCTCTCGGTGACGAACAGGTATGAAGAAGCTCTTCTTCTGCAATTCGATCTATTTCGATGTTTACGAGGTTTCCTCTCACTTCCTTTCATTGCAATGCTGATGAGATGCGATGCTCTTTTCTTTGTTGAAACAGGATTTAGCGTTCTGCGATTTGGAAATGGACGCATCTATGATCACTAATTGCAAATCCATTGCTTCTACACCTGTAAGCACCAAATGTTAATTCAATAGTTCGTTTCTATTGCGTTTTGAGTCTCTGTTGCTGGATAATTTATGCATAGTAACATGTATGATCTGGTGGTTCTTAAATTTTGTTGATGTAAGGCTTTTCCTGATTTATATTTTCGAATTTTTATGTGAAGTCCTTGGTCCTGGGGAAGTCTGGAGTTATCAGAAGTTCGCAATGTAACTTGATGATGCCAAGAAACGTTAGCTTCCCCAGACAAAAAACTAAAACTCTAAAGGTTAGCCAGAAGACCAAGAGGACTAGTAGTGGTGGTGCTCTCGCTGCTAAATGCAGCGGAGATAAGATTCTTGTGGCTAATAGAGGTGAAATTGCAGTCCGTGTTATTCGAACTGCTCATGAAATGGGGATTCCTTGTGTAGCTGTCTATTCAACCATAGACAAGGATGCTCTCCATGTCAAATTGGCTGATGAAGCTGTATGCATTGGTGAAGCTCCCAGCAACCAGTCGTAAGTTCTTTTTTTCTTATTTCGTTGTTATAATGGTTCTCTTAGCATATAGCTCGTGGATACGAAATAACTGTTTATGTCTTCATGTATTTTGTAGCTTCTGTTTCTTGATTCATTTATCTTGTTGTCTTAAGATGATGGTAGAACTGCACACATCAGTTATTTTAAATGTTATTTTTCTTATCCTTCATACCACATTCGTCAAACGGTCAGGTGGGGCAAAGTGCTTGCTCTTATTATGTCCGTCTATAAGATATTTCTTGGCTATTTTCACATATAAACTGATGATTGGACTGAGAACAAACAAAATTTTAAATCCTTCTATAGGTACTTGGTAATTCCAAATGTTCTGTCTGCTGCAATCAGCCGTGGTTGTACAATGCTTCATCCTGGATATGGTTTCCTTTCGGAGAATGCTCTCTTTGTTGAAATGTGCAGAGACCATGGGATTAATTTTATTGGACCAAATGTAAGTTTTTAATATCTCTTCATAAAACTACTATATTCGAATTATCTATTTCTAAGAGGGGATACATATATCTGGTACATCTGTGAGTGGAGAACTTTATGTATCTATTATCATTAGTGTCAGTTGAGTCCTGAATTTATTTTATTGGAGAAAAAGAAAATGTCAGAATCTGATTATCGGTATTTTGTCTTTCCCCATCTGCAGCCTGATAGCATCCGGGTTATGGGAGACAAATCAACTGCAAGAGACACAATGAAAAATGCAGGGGTTCCAACAGTACCAGGAAGTGATGGGCTATTGCAGGTATGATGCTGGATTATTAATTAAGCATTTCAACGTTTCGCATGTCAAGCAAATTCTTGGTATTTCCATATCTTATTTTGTTCCTATTACAGAGCACAGAAGAAGCAATCAGGGTCGCCAATGAGATTGGTTTCCCTGTAATGATCAAGGTAAAATTAACTTGACTTTTGTATGCTACCAGGATGCAATGACTGAAAATACATTTTGTATTTCATACTTTTCTGATGTAAGCGAGAAAATGAATTCTCAAATTGGTCTGCTTAACAAGACACCAATTTAAGTTTATATTTTTTTAAGGCTCAATTTGTCATCTTGGTACCTGTTGATGTGTTTATAGTTACAAAATCTGACTGTTCTCGCTTTTCTGGTATCAAGGCAACAGCTGGTGGTGGTGGACGTGGAATGCGTCTTGCTAATGAACCGGGAGAGTTTGTAAAATTGTTACAGGTATGACAATCATGTAAATCTGAACCAGCAATGCCACTGATAAAATATTCTTTCCATTAATAAATATGAGTCGTCGATGATATAAATATGCTATGTGATCTCATGATGTGCCTGAATGCCTAACATGTCAAGATTTTACGAACTGTGTCGTTGTGAAGCTAGATGTGTAGTAACTTAAATCTTGTAATGCTGATAGTGATATCTACTAAACTATACAACCAGATAGTATGCTCTGCGCTTACCTCTATAGTCAGTTTTTTTTAAAAATATTAGAATTTCACTATAGATTGGACTTTCTTATATTGAAGTTGACTTAATTTGTTGATGTACAGCAAGCTAAGAGCGAGGCTGCTGCTGCTTTCGGAAACGATGGAGTTTATCTAGAGAAATACGTACAGAACCCTAGACATATCGAGTTCCAGGTACGGAATCTATCAGAGAAGTTGTTCAAAACAGTTGAGATTTAGCAAAAGATGATTCTCGTGAGCTGATGGTCTGGTGTTACCCATTATTGGAATCAAAGCCATGATATTGCTATCCGCCTGATATCATCTATAACTCTTGTATCTCAGGTGCTGGCAGATAAGTTTGGAAATGTTGTTCACTTTGGTGAGCGTGACTGCAGTATCCAGGTATCCTCCTCCTAGCTTTTCATAATTTTATTACTATCAGTTGTTGTGAATTAAAAGTATCTGAATATATGAAAACATGAATAAATTGACCTCAGCTTAATTACTGCACTTGCATGTCTTTTCCAGCTCAGGTTCTGCTACACTGTCTTTTTTTTCTACACTAATTGCTGTGATAACTCGGAATTCAATACCAGTTATCATAATTTTAGAATAATTTATGCTGCATTCTTTCACTGCTTGTATGGCATACTGAAACCATCAGACTCATTTAATCATATAATTCCCTGATAACAGAGACGTAACCAAAAGCTTCTGGAAGAAGCACCTTCTCCAGCATTGACCGCTGAATTGCGGAAAGCCATGGGTGATGCAGCGGTTGCTGCAGCAGCATCCATTGGGTATATTGGTGTTGGTACTGTGGAATTTCTTTTGGATGAGAGAGGTTCCTTCTATTTCATGGAAATGAACACTAGGATCCAGGTCGAAATTTAACTATGACTGCAAAGTATATTTTATAAGTTGTGTACTAAAACTTACCTTTAAGTATAATAAATGCCTATCATTCCTTACATCTAAACTCAGGTGGAGCATCCTGTGACAGAGATGATTTACTCTGTTGATTTGATTGAGGAGCAGATTCGCGTTGCAATGGGAGAGAAACTTCGTTACAAACAGGTTTGACTGGTTGTATGTGAATTTGTGAGTGCATATTCAAAATATCATTCAAAACTGAATCTTGTTTGTTTACAGGAGGATATTGTCCTCAGAGGGCACTCAATTGAATGTCGTATCAATGCAGAAGATCCATTTAAAGGGTTCAGACCTGGGCCTGGTATGTTTCAGTAGAACTTAATATGGTACATCTTCGGTTTATTAGCAAATTGGCTTTCTTTACAAAAACCTTCACTCTTACAATAACAGGCAGAATAACATCATACCTGCCATCTGGAGGTCCTTTCGTTAGAATGGATAGCCATGTATATCCTGACTATGTTGTCCCTCCAAGCTATGATTCTCTTCTTGGGAAGGTATATATTTTTTTAAATTTTTGATTATGTATCTTTTTAATTAATCGAAACAAATTCTGTCTTCATGGTAACATAATCACTCTGGTGGTATGTAATCTTATACAAGTATTGGAAGAGGCATCTGGTTTGTATCGGAATTACCAATTCTAATGCAATGTTGTTCATCTGCTATCTTTCGCAGCAGCATACTTGAACTTATAGCTGATGTGACATTCATTTTTGTACCCTAAATCTGTTATAGCTTATTGTGTGGGCTCCAACGAGGGAAAAAGCAATTGAGCGAATGAAACGTGCGCTGAATGACACTATCATTACAGGTATGCGAAGGATTATAATTCCATCTTGCTAAGCAGTTTCTTATTTACAGTATTGGATACTCGTGAAATGTTAATCCATTTTCCTTTTCTTGGTTTCATCAGGGGTTCCAACGACCATAAATTACCACAAACTTATCCTTGATGTTGAGGTATGTGAAATAAGTAGCGTTATGTTCGGAATTTTCCATCTTGAAAATGTTGGCTTTTCTGTAATTCAGTTGTTTGGTAACAGGATTTCAAAAACGGAAAAGTTGATACAGCTTTCATCGTTAAACATGAAGAAGAGCTAGCTGAGGTAAATACGATATGGGCTATTTACACCTAGTCTCTCTCGATTTATTGGCTTACTACACTTCTAAGTAAGTGAAATATGAATGAAAAGCTGAACATAGAGATGGGAGAAATGCATGAAGCGATTAAACTATATAGAGAAATATAGCTTTGTGTTTTGTAGTAGTTAGGTTGATAAACCAAAATAGTGGGTTCTAACAATGGTTGTATGTATATGCAGCCTCAAGAAATTGTGGCAGTGAAAGATCTGACAAACGCAGCTGTTTAGAATGATACATCAACTATGGAAGAGACCACGGAAAAATACTGCAGTCTCCGTCGCCTTTTGTATTGTCATTGGTTCAATTTCGGTAACAATAAGAGTGCTTTACTATTTAGTCTGTGGTTTTATCACTTTATGTGATGTTATTCTTGGGGATCACATGTTTCAAATCTTCATGCTATTGTTTTATTATGAAGAAAATGACAGATGAGCCGAGTTACATCACACCACGAATGTGTCAGAAGTTGGCTATAGATCATTTGAAATGATCAAATATGTTGGAATCTACACCATATAGTCTAAACTTACCTTCTGAATGTTTGGTGTTTCATGTGTCTCAACTGAAACGTGTTCTTGGTCAAGGACATGAAATGAAGCCTTTAACCGCGGCTTCAGTATTTTTGAGGACATTTCGGAAATAGATTTGATGCGACCGAGACTCAATAAGAAGCACCAGTCCAGTATCATGGAAAGGACTGCGAGATCATGAGAAATAGATCACGGTAAACAATATTGCACAACGGTTAAAACATGAAGATGAATAAACACTTTAGTATGTAGTCTCCATGTCAACAATATCCAACGATTTATCATATAATATATATGAACAAGACCTATTAACAAAGTAACCAAAAAAAAACAAAAAGACAAAAGAATAGAGGTTTGGGCGATCATCGTGGCCCTGAAACTTCCTGAGACGCTATGTAAGACACGGAGTGCGTAGAGTTGCCGGTTTCAGAGCTCACTCGCCGGTGAAAACCCATGTTCTCACTCTCCCCAGTTTGTTCTTCAACCATAGAAGACTCGGCAAACCTCATCCCATAAAATCTCAAGAAATTTAGTGACGCCATTCTCGGGTTCCCCAATGGTATGGTTCCTTCGAACATCCCGACTACCGTGGCCATCGTTGGCCTCAATGCTGGCTCCTCGTGGACACAACACAGAGCTATTCGAACCAATTTTTCGGCTTCTTGGCTTGTCAACCGACCCTCTAGCCTTGGATCAGCCAGCTCAATATACCTCCCTTGTTCATGCATATCCAAAGCGTACAATGGGAAATACACCAAACCAGAACTCGTGATCGTAGTGGACGAGCTGTTCTGATGATTCTCCTCTGTCGCGCTGTTGCTTCGAGACCGGAATGAGCAGTTTTTTCGTCCACTCACTAGCTCTAACAACACCATTCCATAGCTGTACACATCAGCTTTCTCAGAGATCGCTGCATTTGTTATCCACTCAGGAGCTAAATAGCCTCTAGTACCTCTCATCGTGGTGAACAGACTCGACTCTTCTTGGCTAAGAAGCTTTGATAACCCGAAATCAGATATCTTTGGCTGGAAATTATCGTGCAGTAAGATGTTTTCTGGCTTCACGTCGCAATGTATGATCTTCTGTTCGCATCCACTGTGGAGATACGCAAGTCCACGAGCCGTTCCCAGCGCTATATCAAACCTTTCTTGCCACTCAAGCACTGGACCGTTCCCACTGAACAGAGTCTTTTCTAACGAACCACGGTTCATATACTCGTAAACTAAGAGTAACTGCCTCCCACGAGCGCAAAAGCCTCGGAGCTTCACTAGATTAGTGTGTCGGATATTTCCAATAATCGCGATTTCCGTGCAAAACTCTTGCCTTCCGCGGAGCCCATGGTTTGAGATTCTCTTGACGGCCACAAGTGTTTGGTCCGGAAGAGTTCCTTTGTAGACTGCACCAAATCCACCTGATCCAATCTGCACCTTGAAGTTCTCAGTAGCTTGTTCAAGCTCATCGAATTGGAATTTCTGAGGTAAACCAGGGATATGGAAAGATCCTAGATCACCTGATTCGAATGACCCTCGTCTAGTTACTTGCTTCTCACGGATGCTACTGTATCTCATCACTGCGTATCTTCGCCACCAAAGAAACCCAAATGCAATAAGGAGGAATAAACCAGAGGAAGGTAATAGCACAAGTGCAATAACTGGAAAACTAGTTCCTCTGTTTTTGTTTTCCGGAAGATGGGCAGCGTTTGGTTTACCTATAAACAACTTGACGTATCCGATATGGTCTGGTGCGTTGTTTACTAGAGACAAAGAACCAAATGAGTCCATCACCAGATAACAAGACCGAGACGTATTCTGGTAGAAAACACCGACGCAGGAGCAGTTCTTACTACAGAAATCATGACAAGCCGATAAACCTAGACCATTTTGCACAGGACCTGTGAATTGAGTAGAGAAGTAAGACAAACCAAGACCAAGTTCTAGATACGAGATATTACTTGTTCCACAAGTACCATTTAAACTCAATGATTGGTTAACCGGAACACACATCTTCTTATCCGCATCCAACCGCAATTCATCTGGACATGAACAGCTTTGGTGGTCTGAAGCCTTATCTAGATGACAAAGCCCGAGCTTACCGCACACAGAAGGAATCTGACAAGAATCCATAGGACCAAAGAATTCCGTCACCAGATTCTTACCAGAGAATCTACTTACAACGAATTTACCAGAAGAATCCATCTTTGCTACTCGAAAATCAGTGGACGGTGGTAAAGCCACACGAACAACCACCGTCCCGTTCCGACCCATAAGAGCCAATCCAGAAGTTGTGACCGTTAGATATTCAACAGGGAGATTGGAATCGACATGAGCTTGTGTGTGCATCGTTAGCTTCCAATAATTCTGTCCTTTCCACTGCATCAAACCGTTGGATTTACCGAGCAAGAATTTATAATCTCCGGTTGAGAAATCGGACCGTGAGACGGATCCAGACAAGAACATCCCAAGTTGGAGTCTTTGTCCAAGGACGATGGAGTCGGTGGGAAAATCGAAACTTTGCCATAAAGAACCGTTCAAGTGATCAAGCAGAAGGAGATTTCCGGCGTCGGTTAACCGAAGAGAGTAAACCGGAGAAGCTAAAACCGGCGTTGACCAAACGGGTTTTTGACTTTTACCATCTTCAATAACAGAGATTCCGTGAGAGGTGAGATTCATGATTCCAGAGCTTGAAACAGGAGAATTTCGATTAGAGGACCAGATAGTTGAACCGGAACCGACATGGATGACAGAGAAGTAGAAATCAGAAGAAGCATCATCACCGTCTGGACTGAATAAACCGGCTTTGAAAATAGAATTACGAGAGAACAGGAAAGCTCCACCGGAGCTGTCCATGAATCTGGCATTAGAAGCTGTGAAATTAGGGTAGACGAACTCTGTGAATGAAGCAGATGAAACAGAGACAAAGAGAAGATAGAGACGAATGAACAACAACAACAACAGAAATGTCGATCTCATAGAGCAATCTCTTTGCTGTTTTTTTCCTGCTTTGGTTCTAGTTATTATTACAGGAGTTGGATCATTGGAGAAAGAATCTGAGCTCTTGTTGTAAATTTGTTTAGTGAATCTCTCTTTTTGGTTCTCACCGATGATGGAGTTTTGACCAGAAACTGTTTCTCTCTCTCTCAAGGCAAAGGCATTATTGGTGTGCATTATCAATTTTAAATATATATCTCACAGATATATATATATAGGGTAATCTATATGAGTTTTTTTTTTCTTGTTCTGAAGTTTGTATTATTAGCCTGGACAGGCATATCCTGGGTTCAGGTCCAAAAGTGATATCATTCAAACCGATAAAGGAAAGAGTTGAGAATGAGGGTGAGAATTCAGAAATTCCAGTTAGATAGTTGTTTACGTTAACAAAATATTCAAATATATTGGATTCTAAATAATTAAAATTAAATATATAACACTATTTGACTTAAATTTTCTAACTTTACTATGAATACAAACTATTACATTTTTGATAAAAAGTGGTAATGTTTGTTATTTAGTTACAAATACAAACACTATAATTTTATATTTTTTGTGTATTGAATAGTGGTATATCGTTTACGTATTGTTATTTTCGTCATATTAATTATATATATATATATATATATTTATAATAGTACTCTAAAAAGAATATCTTCGATCCTCAATTGTTGTTATGTCATTGACAAGACTGTTCGGTATTGCATATCTTCATTGGTCTACAAGGGCAACTATAAGTTTGAGAGCATACTTCGAAGATGGTTTGAGATTCAGAGAATTTAATTGATTCTTTGTTAGTTGATTAATCATTGGTTATTTTACTTTGTAAATAATCTTTTTTTTGTTGACTATTAAATTTCACATTTCAAAAAAAAATTGATTTGTCAAAAAAGAGAGTGATTATGTAAATCGTTTGTTTTTGAAAATAAAAATAACATTCTAACGTGAGATAAATTAAGGATTTATATAATTACCAAAATACCTAATTATATTTTATCATAGATGTATTGTGGTTAATAATTTTCATTTTTTTTTCACTAATTATTTTATGAACTTTAGTAACTCACTATTTTAATAAATCATGTAATTGTACAATATATCAATTATAATTTATAAAAATAAACCATAATTAACCTACTCTTATTTTTATATCTTAACAAAATAGAAATTTTTTCTTCATCAATCGAGAGATGCACATATTCACAATAAGAGGTTCTGTCATCCAATGTTGCTCTTGTAATGTCGTGGAGACTATGCTTGTCCGGGTTGAGATTGTATTTTGCGAAGATTAGCTTCTCAGTTCTTTCCTAACGATTTCCAGTTGTAGTTTTCATAATTTTCTAACTTTTTTTGGTTTTATCCCGGGAATTCTCTTGTTTTCGCCGGTAACTTTTAATCGTATCTCCCAGGGAATGTTATGTATTCTCGTGGGCTTGTAAGAATAAAAAAACCTAGACTAGAGATTATGGTTGATCACCAACGAAAGGTGTGTTTTCGTTGAAAACTCTTCTTATTAATATCATAAATTCCATTAAAAAAAAAACTAAATTATGTATTAAATGAAAATAATAATAAATTATCCGTTATCAATTTGTAAAAAAAAAAAAGTAGTTAACACTATATAAATTACTAATTTTTATAGGATTACTTTCAAAAATAACCCATTGACTTAAGTCAATGGCAAAAGTAACCACAAATTTTTCTCTCCTAAATTCATACTCAAAATACCTATACTCCTTTATATATTTTCGGAAATGCCATTAACTTTTAGTTTTTTTTTTTTTTAATTTTATCCCAACATAAAATTACCAAAATAGATATCTAACCTCAACTATTTTCGAAAATGTCATCTTCTTAAAAGGTACCAACAACCATTACCAACCAAATCAAACCTCTTAGTGCTTATGAAACTACCTATTTCGAGCTTTAATTGCTTGTAAACAATCTTCAACCACATTATCTCTCATTCTCTCTTNTTTCTCTTCATTTCCATCCATAAATCTTTCAAGTTTTCATTCTATCATTTCTTCAACATTGTATTTCGACATTATCTTTCTCCAACAATCCTTAAACGTGCATATCGACATTATAGGCATCTAAGTAAAGTATATATATCTTCAACTAAAATATGTGAAATTTTTGGATTTTTTCGAAAAAGTTGCAGAGAGGAGACTTCACGTGAAGTCTCCTAGTCAACCATGAGGTTAGTTTTGCATTTGACTATTTCTGAATCCGTACAGGAGACTTCTCCATGAAGTCTCCACATTCTTGTTTGATGAAAATAAAAAATTATGCGCAAACTTCACCTGAAGTCTCTTAAAAATGAGTTAGTTTGGGAATTGACTAAAGTTTGACTTTTGCCGAGACTTCTCCTGAAGTCTCCTCAAATTGTGGAAACTTCTGAGTGAAGTCTCCGTATCTAAAAGGGTTATTTTTGAAGTTGACCAATCATACGATTATTTGACCTAAAAAATCTGACAACTTATGTGAAATAGGAGACTTCAAGTGAAGTCTCCTCAAACACCGCAGACTTCACGTGAAGTCTGCATTTTTTAATAATAAAATGGACCCCACGTATGCTTTCCACGCAACTAAAAATAATAATAAAAAATTAACAACTTTTAGAGACTTCACTTGGAGACTTCATTTGGAGACTTCACCTGGAGACTTCACGTGGAGACTTCACATGGAGACTTCATTTCTTAAAGTCAAACTTAGTCAATTGCAAAAGTAACCTCTATCATATTGAGGAGACTTCATGTGAAGTCTCCAATATTTTGAAAAACTACTATTTTTAGGAGACTTCACGTGAAGTCTAAAAACATTATTTCTGGGAAATTGCTAATATGACCTTTAAAAAGGAGACTTCATGTGAAGTCTCCTTCAGAAAAGTCAACATTTAGTCAAATGCAAAAATAACCTTAGGAGACTTCACGTGAAGTCTTCTTTTTAGCTTTGGAGACTTCAGGTGAAGTCTCCTCTGATAATCTGGAGACACTGATTGAAGTCTTTTTTTGTATGATATATTTGTATATTTACAAAGCTTTTTCCAATTTTTTGGTATTAATTTCGTGTTTTGATTATGTTGTGCAGGGCAATGGTTCAGTTACCCGCTTGATGGTGAACCGGAAGTGTATATGGATGGTGGAGATTATAGCATGTATGGGAAATATTATAGCAAGTCTTCTTTATAGCTTTGGAGACTTCATGTGAAGTCTCCTCATACAATCTGGAGACTTCAAGTCTCCTCTTTTTTATATCTTAACGATACTTTTACCATTTTTTTTCACTAATATCATTTATATAATGTTTTGTACAAGCTTAACATAATTATATATTATAGTTAATCCTCTGTAAATTTTAAAAGTGACATAGGTAGTTAACTCATTCAAAGTAAACTTTAAGTGAAGTCTACTAGTCACAAATAGACTTGTATGAATTTATCCTTGATAGTTATGGCTGTATGAATTGTGTCAACTTTTTCACAAATAGAC
>OVBA01004760.1:0-22309 GCA_900406435.1 Lepidium aucheri
TGTTCCAACGCTCTAGCTCCATTTTATGCTCCTTTTTGTTCCATTTCCTAAAAAAATCCCAGAACTCCAAATGCAAATGCAAAAAGTGCAAAACTAACTAAATGGACCTAAATGCAAGTGAAGCTAGCTAGACGGACACAAAACAACCTAAAATAGTACTCTAAAACCGTTAAAAATAACACTCATAATGTTGGTGAATTAAAGGATGTCTTCTCAAAGTGTGTTGGTTAAGCGGATCCTTATGGAATTCAAAGGAACTCAAACCATTTTTCATGAAGAGTCTCAACCAAAAGCTTGTGCCACACCTTTGGAAGCCAAGGTATGAGATCTCAAACAATTAAATCTCCTTTGGTATTAATTCTCGACTTTCTCTTGTGTTTCCTAAGCTAGGAATATGTGCGTAAAGCATTTAGAGTAGCAAAGGACAGGGAAGCTTATGATTGTGCTAAAACCCGAGAAATCAAGGCTTGTGAAGCTAGTGATTTTATTTCGAATCTCTTGGTCATGTCCACTAAAGCTTGTAGAAACAAGTTGTGGAGGGATGTGGTTCACACTAAGACTTGTGAAAGAAGTCTAAGGTGTGACGGAAGTATTGAGATGTGATGTGTGCAAGAAGGTTCTTCTTTGCCTTAAGCCGCAAGTTTGCAAGGCTCAAAGGAGCCAAACGTGGGTGTTCATGAAGAACACTAAAAAGGTATGTATTGTCAATATGATTTAGATGATACTAACCTATGTGTGTTTCATAAGATCTTAGCTAGGAACATGGGTTTGATACATCCAAAGAATCTAAGGCAACTCAAAATGGGATATAGAAGACCCAAAAGAGGTCTAAGAAGTCACCAAGGCTGAGTCTTGTCAAGAAAATGCCAAAAGAATGCAATCTGGAAAAGTCAACGTGTTGGTCGAGAAACTCAACGGCTGAGCCAGTATTTACCACGGGAGGAGGAACTGCGTAGCAAGGGACAAGGAACTGCATACCGCGAGCCAGAACGTACTGCGGGACAAGGAATGCATGTAACGCAGATTGTGGAGCTGCATACCACGAGATGAGGAACGCACGTACCGCATGATAAGATGTTGTGTATCGCGGGACAAGAGGCGTACGTACCGTAGGACGTACCACGGGTCGAGCTACAATGTACAATGGGTAGATCTCTGTACGTACCATGGGTCGACCCCTGGACGTACCGCAGGACGAGTGACCATGTATCACATGTCAAGAAACTGTGTACCGCGGTACAAGTCAATGGTCATGGAGAAAAGTCAATGTTTTTGATTTTTCAAAATTTTGGCTTGTAACTTTTTCAAGCCGTACTTTGAGGGGATTGCTAGCCATTGAAGAGCAACCCAGATATCCCTAACTATTGATGTGTGAAGACCTCATGATTACATGATCTAATTCGATAAAATACATGTAAAGGTATGAATCTTAACCTCTGTCAACTATTTTATAAACTAATGTTTGTGTGCTTCTTGTGAGTATCAGCTAGAGTGATCCATGACATACCAAAGAGCTGAAGCTAAGGGAATGTCAAATTTGGATGTGTTGAAGATGGAGCTATTGAAGATGGAGGCATTGAAAATTGTTCCAAATGGAGTATTGACCGAGAGAGGGAGCTTCTCAAGGTGCGTGTGCTACTTTGAAGCTTGGCATCTGGTTTATCTTGGCATACAAGCTTGAATGGAGAGTCTTGAAGAAAAATCCAAGGTCTTGAAGTTGGAGCTAAGGCCGATGGAATTCTTATGGAGTAACAATGCAATTCATGGAGTTACATTGAAGAAGGTGGAACAAGCTCAAGTGTGTGAGTTTGGGACAGCCTCTTGGACTTAATGTGTCCAAGCTGATTAGACTTGATGTGTCTAAGACATGACCATGATCCATATTCTTTTTCCCTTTCTTAGTTTTGTCCTAATGGGTTTTCCACTTAGGTTTTTAATGAGGTGGGGAGTTATAACTTTCAAGCTTGATCTTAATGAATCACATTAAGGATTCAAGCTTGAGGGGAAGTGCTAAACTCATGATCTTAAGTACGAAACAAGGAAGAAAGAACTAGGCTTGCTTCTAACACAAGGAATTCGGACATCAAGAAAATGAGGATTCGGTTGTGTTAAACCTAACTGATTAAGTGTGAGGCAAGGAAAAACACTTAATTGTGTGTAACTCAAGGCACAAGAATGAACTGCAACCAAACACATGAACAACCAAGTTGGTAGTGAACTAGAAGACTTCCTTTCATCTCCAATATGACTGTTGGAGCTAAGAAGATCACGTGTGGAGACTAAGAAGAGAAAATGACCTTTGATACAAAAAGAGAATGGTCTCCCTCAATTATTTAAGAGCCGTTTCAGTAAGTTGCCTTTTTGGTAACATTTTGTTATATGTATATATGTATGTATAGACTGGGTTTTTGTTTCTCTTTGTCTATAAATAATTTGCAGTCTTAAATGTAAATCCTAAGCAAGAAAAAACTGACTTTCTTCATAAATCTCTATCAATCTCTCAGCCTTATGACCACCAAATCTCTCAAACTCTCATTCTCTTTATGTTTCCACAAAATCTAACATCACAAACCATATAAGCCTCTTGTTATTGACTTATGTGCGTCTCACCTCTTGTTTAGTAACCTTAAAATGCTAGAGAAAGTTGAACTTGTACTTATACTCTTGATAAAGGGCTTTTTGAATCATAAGATCAAATCATTGAGTATAGGGTAGGTAAATGGGATTTGTCGAACCAATACTCAGAAAGCCTTAGTTCAAGCAACCTATCAATCTGTCACAAAGATACCATGATATCAAATGAGCTAGCAATCTAGATAATAGGAAAAATAGACTAAAAGACAAAATAGAAACAGAATCAAAAAATTCAAAACAGAGAAATGCATCAAAAACAGAGTATAACAATTGCAATATATGAAAATAAGGTTAAAAGCGTATATCTAAACGATAAGGAGGGTTTGATCAGTTGTAAACTCGCCAATCCGACCTCGCCGAGCTATATTGAGAGATCCCTAGACCTGGATGACAGTTGATCAGCCCGTTCTCACGGCGAAGATCCCTAACCAAGTTGGTTGATCCATTACGGCGCTAGCCACGATCATACAGAATCCGAAGCCTAAAGTTCAGCCCAATACATCTAATAGCTGACCCACATACTAGATCTATCCTCGGTGGATCAGACCATCACCCACATGGCACTTTGTCTCCGATTCCTTTGGCGCTAGCCTTAGGTCACGACCCAAATCAGATCTCTCTTGATCAGGGAGAGATCAGCATTAAGCCTGGCCATGTGAGAAGAGATCAGAGTTAGATCATTGTTCGTACGACGAGTGAATCGGTGGATTCACCTCCGATCTCCCTATCCTCGAGATCCACAAGGATCTACTCGCACCTCATGGGTTGAGAGTAGAGGATCAAGGGAGATCTAACTTGCATAAACATGAAGAACATAAAAATAAAGAGCAGAAAGTAAAGATGAAGATCATACTTTAATTCATTCCATTAAAAACATAAAAGTACCATAAACAAGCATATATGAAAACAACAAAATAGAGAGAGTTTTTCAGCTAAACATCATATAAAAAAATGATAAGAGAGTGATTAGAGGGTATTTATAGGGTCATTTGCGTAATCCTAATGGTCAAACTGACCTAAGTTGGTCAACCAGGAATCTTGTCCTCAGAGTCCTTGCGCGAGCTTGGGCACCGAGGAGTGGTTCTTGTCTTAGCCCTCAGGGTTTGAGGCTGAGTGGATGGTCCGAGTGTTATAGATTGATATTCCCTCGCGGCCGATAGGTCGATGCTGGTGACTGAGGCATCTTTTCCTGAGTGTTCTGAGTGGTCCTCGCCTTGCGGTCCACGAGGTAGCGATCCGAGTTTGCACGACCTTTTCCTCCTAGCAGCTGATCCAATTGTCCTTAGCTCCATTTTTAGCTCCTTTTGCTCCTTTTCCTAGATAAAACTCGAAACTCCAAATGCAAATGCAAAAAGTGTAAAACTAACCTAAACGGACCTAAGTAATCGCAAATCTAGCTAAACGAATGCAAAACTACCTAAAACAAGACTCTAAAACCATCAAAAACCACACACATCAGCTCCCCCAAAATTAGATCTTGCTTGGCGTCAAGCAAGTGCAATGACCTAAGGTGGAAAAACTACACAAAAAATGGGAACATCTTGTCTAACGAACAACTTGCTTAAGCTAAACCGTAATCCACATGTGGGCTCTATCATTTTGGAAACCGCAATGTAATCATCCTTAAACATAGCATACAACCTATGGATTCCTATCACCTAAGCTGGTTTCTAAAGGTACACGTCTAATTCCTTATTTATTTTCGGTGCGGTCCTCAAAAGAGACTAGAGATCAACAAGTACATGTTTCGACTTCCCTAGGCTTAGTATGATCATTTTTCAACTTAAATGGTTCCCTCTCATTAAAATTTTGCTGCCCGATTGTTCGTTATTTCTTTTCTTTTTCTTTTCTTTCCTTTTTTTTCCTTTTTATTGTGCCTTTTTGGCTTTTCCGAAGTTGGCTTACACAAACATGAAAGGTTATTGGTTTACGCTTCCTTCCAAGTTGCTCCACCAACCCGCATATGGACGGACGTGAAAGGCTACAGGTTTAGGCTTCCTTCCAGCCGCTTCACCTTTACCACTTACTCGGTTTTGAATTCTTTGCGGGCAGCTTAATTTTTCACTTAACTTTTAAGTGGGTTTCACCAAGCACACACTTTTGGATCATGCTAAAGAAAACAAAATGAAGGTATTGATGCATCTCTAGGCTCTAAATTGGAAGTTTAAGTTCAGTTTTAGAAGGAATCAAACTAGACCTATTCAAAACATAACCCAAGAAAAGTTCACCAAGGCGATGATCTGCCCAAAAACTTTCCAGAACAGCTATATACCAATCAAGAGCATTCACAATGGCTACTTAGCTTAACTTATTCAAGATTTGCCCATCATCAAGATCATTCCCACATAACAAGTTTGGATGCATGAGTCCTAAGTGAATGCAACCTAAAGACAAATCTAAGTGGATGAAACTACATGATCACTCTAGTTTTTAGGTTTCATTTTCAAAAAAATTCAAATTTTTATGGGCTTTCTATGCCTTAAGTGCCATGAAATGCAACAATCAAATGCGCAAAGAAAAAACTAACCGGATTTTTACAACCTAAACAAATGCATGAAAAATAGAAAATAAGATCACAAGAAACATTGTGAAAGTACTCTAGACCCCTCCCCCAAACTTAAATTACACAGTCCCTTGTCTGTATAGAAGTCGGAGAGAGTTTTCTAGACAAAAAATGACTAAAATTATCGAAAAATAAAAATGTATGTACAAAAGGTTGGAGTTTGGTACCTAAAAGTCAAACAAGTGAGCAGTCAAGGAATTCATGTCCTCGAGAGTGTAGTTTTGAGGGTATGGGTACCCTCTTGGAGCTATTCCTTCACACGGTGCAATGTGCTGCTGCCAGTCCAAATACTCCTCGCGGTCATGGTCGGCGAGGGACGCATGCGAGGGACCTTCCTGCGGTGTTTGCTCTTGGTGTTTCTGGCCCTTTTTCCCGGATCTCTTGTAAACCCTTGTCATGTCCATTGTTTGGCGCCGCAGTTACTCTTCTTGCTCTCTGTGAAAGCTAGGATTCACTGAAGTTGAGTGCCTCCTCGCTGGTGGTGGCGAGTCATGTGTGCGAGACTGGGGCTCTGTTCTTCTGAGTGAGGACTCCAATCTATCAATTCTTTTCCACTTCCTCTTGCGCTCACCCAGCCACTCCTCCTTTTCCTTTGTCATGCCCTTCACCTTCTTGAGCAGCCACTTCCCCAACTTTTGGAGCTTTCCAATCCGCTTGTGGAATTCCCTGCTCGCAGTCTCTTGGTTCTTCTCAGTGAACTCCTTGAAAAAGTAGGATTCTGGGTCAACTTCTTCCTCATCTACCTCTTCCTCTACCTGTTGAGCTTGCTGTCCTCGCTGCTTAAGGGTGAGGCTATCTGTTTACCCTTCCTCTTCTCTTGAGCTGAGCTAGCTTCACCATGGACGTATTTTCAGTCCATCGGCTCAGTCGCCGATCTTCTTCCCGATTCCCTGATCGGAATTTCAATTCTGGTCTGAACACCTAGCTCCTCATCATCCGATTGGACGATGAACCGGCGAGGCCTGTTGTCACAGCGGACCGGCGGTGAGTCGCCAAGCCCTGCTGCCATCTCTCTTCTTCCAGCTGTTAGTGCGTCGTCCATGAACTTGCTCCTGAATTCTTTCACCTTTCTTTTGTCACCGGAAGACATGCTTGACAAGCATTGAGCGGAAAAATTTGAACTCAGAGGAGAGAGAGAGTAACTCGGTGGTGGTGAGAGAGAGCAACTCGGTGAGAGAAATTAACTCGGAGGGAGAGAGAGTTTGTTTGCTTGAGTGATTGAGGGTGAATGATGAAGACGACGAGGGTTGCGTCTTCTTATAGACGAGTGTTGTGGGTGAGGAGGAGACAATCACGGTTCGTGATTTACTCGCCATTCGCCTTTGATCTTGGCATGATCCAGGCCGTCTATTTCAAAATTTGAATTCTCAACCGATTTTGGAATTTGGATAAGTCCACCCTTCACTTGACTGTCCCTAGATTTTAGCAAAAGGCTGTTGGTCGTGGCCCCCACTTGATGAGCTGGAACCACATCGAGTTTTGTCCTTCTGTGCTCCTCAGCAAACCTGCTCGCTCAACCTTCCTCGCCGCATACATCGAGGCCTGACTACCCATTCAGAGAGACCCAAGCTTAAACTGCTCTTTTTGCTTCCCTCTGACTAGCTTGAGTACTAATTAGCTCTGTGTTTGTAGTAATATCTAAAAACCACAAGAGTTAGCTAAGAAATCAAGATAGACTCAAATTAAAGCATTTTAGGCCATTAAGCTCCATGTTCAGTGTTTTCTCTGAATAATGAGACCATATCAATCATATTGAGATGTATTTGATTAGAACTTTTTATGTAAAAGGATACTGAGGTGTGCAAGTAGGTCCATGCGTGGTGTTAAAGGCAATGTGAACACTACTCGCACACCCTCCTCGGCTTCAAACTGAGGGGTTCAGGTTCTTTGTCAAATTTTTCAATTCCTCGTTTTGTTGCCTCCGAGGATTAGGTGTGAGGCCTACTCTCTCTTGGCCTAATGAGGGGATTACTTCCTCCAATTTTCCAAGAGTGTAGCCAAGGCTCCTTGAACCTGAGATCAAGATTCCAAACACCCAATAGTAACAACAATAAACTAGTAAATATTATTCTTAAAATTTAAAACAAAGCTAAATTGACTTTAAACAAAATTAAAGAGAGTTTGCAAAAGTAAAGGATAGGCATGGGATTCCCTCCCAAGTGGGCTTTTTTAGAGTCACAAGCTCGACTCTTCATACACCTCTTAGTATGGGTTTGCAGAGGGGACCAGAGCTCCTTTGTTCGCATCCTCGTCCATCCCCTCTATTGTTCCTTCGATTTGAAAGCATTGCCCATCGATCGTAGGCTTCTTCCTTCCTTCCTTTAATTCTAACATCATACCAACCCGTTCTCCAACCTTGAGTTCATTGGTCCTATTCCACACATCAATCAAAGCTCCCACTGAGGCTAAGAAAGGTCTACCAAGCAATAGTGGATCGGTAGGTTCTTCATCCATCTCTAATACCACAAAATCAGTATGAACCAGCACACTTCCAACATTTATTGGTACATCCTCGAGCAATCCCCTCGGCTTCCTCGTTGTTCAGTTTGCGTGGACCAAGTAAATTTTGCATTCCTTGAAGTTTGAGTACCCCAGATTTTGTGCAGTTATTAGTGGGATCAAGCTGATGGATGCTCCAAGATCACACAAGTAGTTGACGAATGTAAGGTCCGCTACTGCACATGGAAGTGTGAAGCTTCCCGGATCACCCAATTTTTTTGCAGTGAACCTTTTCCTTTGGTGTGGAAGAACTAGTATTAATACCGATCCAGATGATCGGATCCCAACAGCCATACATTTCTCCTCTCGTTCCTTCAGTGAGTCATTCAATTTTTTTTGTATTGCGGAATTAAAGCAAAAGCATCTAGGATAGGGATCTTTAGCTCTATACCACTCATTTGCTTGTCAAAAAGGACCTTATGTTTTTCCACTTGGTTCTTCTTTAAACGTGAAGGGAAAGGTGCTTTCACCTTCGTTGCAACCACTGGTGCAACTCTTTCTGTAAAATTCAGGTTGGGAATGTCTGGTTGTTCTCCTTGCTGCGCAGGCATGCAGGGCTGTCCTTGAGTTGTGCAGTTTTCCCAACAGTTAGATCATCATCACCCTCTCTTCGCGGCTCAGACCTGCGAGGTGTGTCTCCGAGTTGAACACATCTAGCTTTTGTCTAAGATTGTTCTTCCCCCCAGCTTGAACAACGCTTTCCTCGGCATTGTCCTTTTGTCCAGTCACTGATGGGAGCACCTTTCCGGTTTGGAGAGTGATTGACTGAGCCATATACTCCTTTGGGTTTTGAACGGCCTTTCCGGGTAGCTGACCGGTTGTCTTAGTAGATGACGATGCTTGATTACTTTCGACATACTTCAGCCGTGCGTTGAGGGTTTCAAACTTGCAGTTGAGGTCACTATAGCTTGCATCAATTTGGCTATGAACCTCGTCAAACTTAGTGGTCATCTCCGCTTGGTGTGCGGCTTGGCTTTGCAAAATCTGTTGGAGCGTATTAATTGCGTCCGGTTGTTCCTCTTTTGTTGTCGGAGGTTGTGCTGGAGCTGGTGCTGGCTTAAGGATCTGCTGCTATTGTTCCTTGGGTATCTAAGATCGTTGTTTTGATGGATACACTTGATCCTGTGGGTTAGCTACATTCATGCTTTGGTAGCTCAAGTTCGGGTTCTATTTGTAATTGACCCACGGCTTAGACCCACTTTGATTTTGAACAAAACAAATCTCCTCCAATTGCTCGTCTTCGCCTTCTTGTACCATTTCCTCTTCTACAAGGTTGACTTGTTTGGTGTGCACCATGAGCAATTTATCCAGCTTCTCATGAAGTTGCTTCAACTCCTTTCGTGCAGAAGTGTCAGAATCTGAGGTTCCTGACAGCTCGGTCATACTCCTCGCCATATTGTCCATCTGCTAGGGCGAGGTTCTCTATTGATGCTCTTCCCTTGTTGATATCCTGCTGTAGAAAACTCCCGTGACTTGCAATGTCCAACAACATACGTATCCTCAGTTGAACTCATCGGTAGAAGTTGCTGAGGATTGTATCCTCTCGGAAAACATGATGAGGGCATTGAGCCTTATAGGTATTGTATCTGTCCCAAGCCTCGGCCAATGACTCGCTGCTATGTTGGACAAAGTTGGATATGCTATTCCGAAGCTTTGTCGTCCGCAAGTTGGAGAAAAACTTGGTGCAGAACATGTGCTTGAACTCCGGCCAAATTGTGATTGATATGGTGGGAAGGTGTTTTTTCCACTGATGCGATCTATTCCCTAGAGAGAAGGGAAAAAGCCTGAGCTTCAACGCATCTTCACTCACTCCATTGATGCGAGTGAGCGAGCATAATCTCTCGAACTCATCGAGATGGTCGAGGGGGTCCTCCGAGGGTAGACAAAGAAATTTTTTGTTCTAGACCATGGAGATCAGACCACTCTTTATCTCGAAGTTATTTTTTGGGATAGCCAGCGGTTGGATCCAGTTCCGTATCGTGTGTGTACTCGGAGCATCGCTCGCACCAATACAGCGAGGGCGACGAGCTGGGTTTTGTGCTTGCGCCTAGTGCGTGGCCTCATTGACCAACAGAGGTGTTCCATCCGTCGTTGTTCTCGGTGTGGTGTTATCCAGATCTGGTTGTTGCTGCTGCATTGTGGTACGCTCTTGACGGATCGCACGAGTGAGCTGGTTGATGTCGTCGGTGGGTGGTGGAAGTTAGTGAGAACCTTTTGATCGTGTGTGCATCAACCAACTAAACCATACTAATTACTCTCACAACTCGCAAGAGTTGACGCGAGGGTATTGATTATGTATCTGTCCTCGGTTCCTGATGGCGAGGGTACCTACGAGGCATGCAAGGACATAAACAACAACTTGTCAATAAAGTGGAAGCTTGGTCCTTATAGATCCAAGCTGAATGAAACACAGACAAGTAATAACGACAATAACACTAAACCTGATCCTAAGACTAGCAAACTATAAATTGGAACAAGCAAAACTGATTTGGCAACGGCGCCAATTTGATAAAAGACTTTTTGAATCCTAAGATCAAATCATTGAGTATAGGGTAGGTAAATGGGATTTGTCGAACCAATACTCAGAAGTTTCTTGTAAACAATCTATCTACTACAAGGCTTTAGTTTAAGCAACCTATCAATCTGTCACAAATATAGGCCATGATATCAAATGAGCTAGCAATCTAGACAATAGGACAAAGTGGACTAAAATACAAAATAGAAACAGAATCTAAAAATTCAAAATAGAGAAATGCATCAAAAGCAGAGTATAATAATTACAATAGAAGAAAATAAGGTTAAAAGCGTAGATCTGAAGGATAGGGAGGAATTGATCGGCGGTAAACTCGTTGATCCGACCTCGCCGAGCTATATTGAGCGATCCCTAGACCGGGATGAGAGTAGATCAGCCCGTTCTCACGGTTGAGATCCCTAACCAAGTCGGTTGATCCATTACGGCGCTAGCCACGATCATACCGAATCAGAAGCTTAAAGTTTAGCCCAATACATCTAATAGCCGACCCACATACTAGATCTCTCCTTGGTTGATCAAACCATCACCCACATGGCACTTGGTCTCCGATTCCTTTGGCTCTAGCCTTAGGTCACGGCCCAAATCAGATCTCTCTTGATCAGGGAGAGATCAGCATTAAGCCTAGCCATGTGAGACGAGATCGAGTTAGATCATTGTTTGCACGGCGATTGAATCGGTGGATTCACCTCCGATCTCCCTATCCTCGAGATCAACAAGGATCTACTCGCACCTCATGGGTTGAGAGCGGAGGATCAAGAGAAATCTAATTTGCATAAACATGAAGAACATAAAAATAAAGAGCATAAAGTAAATATGAAGATCAAACTTTAATTCATTCCATTAAAAACATAAAAGTACTTTAAACAAGCATAAATGAAAGCAACAAAATAGAGAGAGTTTTTCAGCTAAACATCAAATAAAAATTATAAGAAAGTGATTAAAGGGTATTTATTGCATCATTTGCGTAACCCTAATGGTCAAACCGACCTAAGTCGGTCAACCAAGAATCTTGTCCTCGGAGTCCTTGCGCGAGCTTGGGCACCGAGGAGTGGTTCTTGTCTTAGCCCTCGGGGTTTGAGGCTGAGTGGATGGTCCAAGTGTGATAATTTGATATTCCCTCGCGGCCGATAGGTCGAGGTTGGTGACTGAGGTATCTTTTCCTGAGTGTTCCGAGTGGTCCTCGCCATGCAATCCATGAGGTAGCCATCCGACTTTGCACGACATTTTTCTCCTAGCAGCTGATCCAATTTTCCTTAGCTCCAAATGCAAATGCAAAAAGTGCAAAACTAACCTAAACAGACCTAAGTAATCGGAAAATCTAGCTAAACGGATGCAATACTACCTAAAAGAAGACTCTAAAACCATCAAAAACCACACACATCAACTCTCACAAAGCGTTTAACTCTCTTGTTATTGACTTATGTGTGTCTCACACTTCTTTAGTAACCTTAAGTTCATTGAGAATGTTTAAGTAGCACTTACTAGTCTCACAAACCATCTAACTCTCTTGTTATTGGCTTAGGTGCTTCTCAACACTTCTTTAGTAACCATAAGTTGATAAAGAACATTGAACATGCACTTACTACTCTCACAAACCGTCCAACTCTCCTATTATTGACTTATGTGAGTCTTATCATTTGTTTAGTAACCATAACTTGATAGAAAACGTTGAACTAGCACTTACTACTCTCACGAATCGTCTAACTCTCTTGTTATTGACTCATGTGCTTCACACCACTTTTTTAGTAACCTTAAGCTTATAGAGCACGTTGAACTCGCACTTATACTCTCACAAACCGTATAACTCTTATTATTGACTCATGTGTTTCTCACCAGTTGTTTAGTAACCTTAAGTTAATAGAAAACGGTTAACTAGAACTTATACTCTTATAAACCGTCTAACTCCCGTTATTGACTCACGTGCTTCTCACCACTTTTTTAGTAACCCTAAGTTGATAGAGAACGTTGAACTAGCACTTACTACTTTTACAAACTGTCCAACTCTCTTTTATTGACTTATGTGCTTCTCACCCCTTGTTTAGTAACCTTAAGTTTATAGAGAACGTTTAAGTAGCACTTATACTCTCACAAACAATCTAACTCTCTTATTATTGACATATGTGCTTCTCACCACTTGTTTAGTATTCTTAAGTTGATAGATAACTTTGAACTAGCACTTATTCTCTCACAAACTATCTAACTCTCTTGTTATTGACTCATGTTTTCTCACCACCTGTTTAGTAAACTAAACTTGATAGAGAACATTTAAGTAGCACTTACTACTCTCACAAACCATGTAACTCTCTTGTTATTGACTTATTTGCATCTCACCACTTGTTTACTAACCTTAAGTTGATAGAGAATGTTGAACTAGCACTTACTACTCTCACAAACTTTCTAACTCTCTTGTTGTTGACTCATGTACTTCTCACCACTTGTTTAGTAAACTTAACTTGATAGAGAACGCCTATGTAGCGGTTACTACTCTCACAAACCATCTAACTCTCTTTTAATTGAATTATGTGCATCTCACCACTTGTTTAGTAACATTAAGTTGATAGAAAACGTTTAAGTAGCACTTACTCCTTAAACGGTAGAATCGTTCTCCCTTGCCCTGAATATACCTAACTTGAGGTAAGAGAGAACATGACTTTTATCCCGCCCCTTGCAGCTCTCATCTGTTAGGCATCTCGAGGACAACAAGCTCAGCAGACCGAAGAGGACATGAATGAAGACGAGGTCAAACACGAGTCCTATCTATTTGAAGAGTTCCAGGAGAGGAACCAAGGTACCGCAACGAAAGAAGCCCACAAGTGCATAGGGAAACTTTAGAAGTTGGGAAAATGGCTGCTCAAGAAGGTCAAGGGCTTTGTAAAAGAAAAGGAGGAGTGGCACAGTGAGCGTTCAGAGCTCTGGAAAGCAATTTATGGGCTGCAATCATTGGTCAGCATCACAGCCTCGCACACATGACTCGCCGCCACCTGAGAGGAGACACTCTACCTCAGCAGCCACCACTTCTGGCGAAGCACGCCAGGAACAGCCGCAACGCCAGTCAGTCAACAACACACTGGTTGAAAAGAGAAGGGGAAAGAAGAGCCACAGGTGCCACAAAACCACTCAAGCCAATCCAGGACAGACCTCCCAACCCTATCCCTCGCCGATCCCACCCGGGAGGATCACTTCAACAGACCACAGCATGTCGCCCTATGCGAGGACTAGCTCCAAGAGGGTATCCAAACCCTCACAGTTACACATTCGAGGACATGAACACCTTGACTGCTCACTTTTTCGACTTCTATGTTCCATACTCCAAAACCATTGTACATATCATTTTATTTTTATAATTTTTTGGCCTTTTGTTTGTTTAGACAACTCTCTTAGACTTTTATGCACACAAGGGACTGTGTGATTTAAGTTTGGGGGAGGGGTCTAGTGTACTCTTACTTTGTTTCTTATGTTCTTATTTTTTGAATTGCATGCATTCACTTAGGTTGTTAAAATCTGTTTAGATTTTTCTTTGTTGCATTTTATTGTTGCATTTCATAGCATATAAGGCATAGAAAAAACCAAAAAATTGAAAAATCTTGAAAATTAAAATCCGAAAAAACAGAGTGTTCATATAGTTGCATCCATTTAGCTTTGAACATAGGTTGCATTCACATAGGATTCATGCATCCGTACTTGTTACATGAGAATTATCTTGATGATGGGCAAACCTTGTTAAGCTAGCTAGTAACCATTGTGAATGCTCTTGATTGGTAATTGGCTGTTTTGGAAAGTTTTTGGGTGGATCATTCACCTTAGTGAACTTTGCTTGTGTTGTGTCTTGAAAAGGTCTAGCTTGATTCCTTCTAAAAATGAATTTGAATTGCCGATTTAGGGCCTAGAGATGAATCAAACAGTTTCCTTCTTTGAGCTTAGCATGGTAAATAATCAATGGTAACTATTCTTCCAAATGCAACTCATTCAATGATGTCCAAGGTGTGCGGGGATTGCTCGTAAACCCGTACATTCTTGTGGCTCATTGAAAAAGCAGAGATTAGAACATCAACCAACCCTTTCATTGGTTTGGATCCAATAATGAAGCAGACCTATGATCGGTTGTGGATTCAAAGACCATGAGTTTTTGCCTAAAATAAACAAAAATAAGAAATGATGATTGCGCATAAATAATTCTAAATCATTCTAAGCTTAGGGAAGTTGAAATTTCACTCGTTGATCTCTAGTCCCTTTTAAAGACCACACCTAAAAGAAATAAGGTATTGGACGAGAACCTTTAGAGACCAGATTAGGTATTAGGAATCTATAAGTTGAATGCTGTTCTTGAGGATGATTACATTGTGGTTTCCAAAATGATAGAGCTCACATGTGGATTATGGCCCTAGCTTACACAAGCAACTCAATTGGATGAGATTTTCCCATTTTGTGTGCAGTTTTTCCATCTTAGGTCATTGCACTTGCTTCAGGCCAAGAAAGATCTAAGTTTGGGGGAACTGATGTGTATGATTTTTGATGTTTTTAGAGTCTTATTTTTAGGTCGTTTTGCATTCATCTAGATAGATTTCCCTTGCACTTAGGACTTTTTAGGCTTGTTTTGCACTTTTGCATTTGCATTTGGAGTTTGGAGTCCACTCAGGTAAAATGAGCAGAAAATGAGCTAAAATGGAGCTAAGGAGCATTGGAGCAGCTGTTGGAATGCTTAAGGGAGCAGCAATCAAGAAGGATCGTGTACCCCTCGGACCTCCAACTCGATGCCCGTATGCGAGGAAGATCGGAAGAATCCCAATGAAGGCCACCTCAAGGACTTGCCTCAACCAACCTATCTCGAGGGAAGAATGGTGCAGAATGAAGACTTATCTTTGTCTACATCAAGGATCACACTCGGCACAACAACTCAGACGGAGACCATGAGGACAGAGACATGAAGCATTCCTCGTATTTCAACTCGTGCAAGTACTCCGAGGGAACCATCACTGACTGACTGGTTGACCGACTTAGGTCGGTTTGACCATTAGGGTTATGAGAATGACCCTATTAATATCCCTGTAATGACTATTATGTCATTATCTGCTTGTATTAGCCAAAAAAACTCTATCTTTATGCTATTTTCATTTTAAGCTTTACTCTAAGGTTTGTTTATGCATGGATGGTTGATTATGGAATGAATTAGTTCATGCTTGTTCATTTTTAGTTCTTTATTTTCATCGTAGTTCTTCTTCTTTGAATATGCTTTGGGTATCTACCCCATTCCTAATCCCTCTCAAAATAAGGAGCGAGTAGATCCGCTTGGATCTCGAGGATGGGGACATCGGAGGTTAATTTGATGATTACATTTCCTAGCTAGCGGATCGTTAACGGCGATCTCTTCTAGTAAGGTTGTGCTTAAGGCCTATCTCTTCTTGATAAGCTGAGATCTGATTCGGGTCATGACCGGAAGCTAGGGCTAACGGAAATGAATGCCCTGATCCTTACTAGAGATGGTTCTAACCGCCGAAGAGAGATCTAATATGTGGATTGGCCATTAGATAATCTTGGGCCGAGCTTTATGCATCTGGATCGGTGAGATCACGGCGAGAGCCGAATGAATCAACTAGTTCGGATCGAGATCTCCTCCGCGAGAGCGGGTTGATCTAACTCATTTCATAGTCTAGAGATTGATCAAAAGTAACCCAATGAGGGGGATCGCCGAGTTCATCGCCGATCAGCCACCCAACCCTTTAGATCCTCCTTTCTCATTTGTTTGAAAACCTATTTTGAATTGCACTCTATTTTATAGATATTTCTCTGTTCTATTATTTATGCCCTTATTTCATTATGTCTTTTAGTGTATTTTGTCCTTTATGCCTATTTGCATGTTTACTTTATCTCTTGTCTAGCTCTGTGACAAAATATTTTACATTTGCTTGGACTAGGACGTGGTCATTGATAGGTTGCTAGTAAGCCATTCCGAGTATTGGTTTGATATTTCACCCTCTTTCATCTCACTCAATGATTTGATAGGAGAAACCGTACTAAATTCTTTTATCATCTCACAAACCGTCTAACTCTCTTGTTATTGACTTATTTGCGTCTCACCACTTGTTTAGTAACCTTAAGTTCATAGAGAGCGTTTAAATAGCACTTACAACTCTCACATACCATTTAACTCTCTAGTTATTGACCTATGTGCTTCTCACCACTTGTTTAGTAACTGTAAATTTATATAGAACGTTAAACTAGCATTTACTACTCCCACGAACCGTCTAACTCTATTGTTATTGACTAACGTGCTTCTCACCATTTGTTTAATAACCTTAACTTGATAGAGAATGTTTAACTAGCACTTACTACTCTCATAAACCGTCTAATTCTCTTATTATTGACTTATGTGCTTCTCACCAGTTGTTTAATAACCTTAAGTTGATAGAGAACGTTCAACTAACATTTATACTCTCACAAAATGTCTAACTCTCTTGTTATTGACTCATGTGCTTCTTACAACTTTTTTAGTAACCTTAAGTTGATAGAGGACGTTCAACTAGCATTTATACTTTCACAAAACGTGTACCTCTCTTGTTATTGACTCATGTGCTTCTCACCATTTGTTTAGTAACCTTAAGTTGATAGAGAATGTTGAACTAGCACTTACTACTCTTCAAAGCCGTCTAATCTCTTGTATTGACTCATATGCTTCTCACCACTTGTTTAGTAACGTTAAGTTGATAAAGAACGTTGAACTTGATCTTACTGCTCTCATAAACTATCTAACTCTCTTGTTATTGACTCATTTGCTTCTCACCACATGTTTAGTAACCTTAAGTCGTAAGAGAATGTTGAACTAGCACTTATGCTCTCACAAACCGTCAAACTCTATTGTTATTGACTCATATGCTTCTCACCAGTTGTTTAGTAACCTTAAGTTGATAGAGAACGTTCAACTAGCATTTATACTCTAACAAAACGTCTAATTCTCTTGTTATTGACTCCCGTGCTTCTCACACTTGTTTAGTAACATTAAGTTGATAGAGCACGTTGAACTAGCACTTACTACTCTCACAAGCCGTCTAATCACTTGTATTGACTTATGTACTTCTCACCACTTTTTTAGTAACCTTAACTTGATAGAGAACATTGAACTAGCAATGACTACTCTCAAAAACCATTTAACTCTCTTGTTATTAACTTATGTGCTTCTCACCATTGTTTAGTAACATTAAGTTGATAGAGAACGTTGAACTAGAATTTATACTCTTACAAATTTTCTAAGTATCTTGTTATTGACTCATGTGCTTCTCACCACTTGTATAGTAACCTTAAGTTGATAGAGAACTTTGAACCAGCCCTTACTACTCTCCCAAACCGTCTAACTCTCTTGTTATTGACTTATGTGCTTCTCACCACTTGTTTAGTAAACTGAACTTGATTGAGAACATTGAACTAGCACTTACTACTCTCCAAAACCGTCTTGCTCTCTGGTTATTGACTTATGTGCTGCTCACCACTTGTATTGTAACCTTAAGTTTATAAAGAACGTTTAACTAGCACTTATTAGTCTCACCAGCCGTCTAACTCTCTTGTTATTGAATTATTTGCTTCTCACCACTTGTTTAGTAAACTTAACTTGATAGAGAACGTTCAAATCGCACTTACTACTCTCACAAACCGTCTAACTCTCTTTGGATTGACTTATGTGCTTTTCACCACTTGTTTAGTAACCTTAAGTTGATAGAAAAAGTTGAACTAGCACTTATATTCTCACAAAACGTCTAACTCTCTTGTTATTGTCTCATGTTCTTCTCACAACTTGTTTTGTAGCCTTAAGTTGATAGTTGATATGAATCATTTTGTATAGATTTTCATTTATGTTTTGATAATTATTTCATCATTTAAGAATCACATTCATTCATTTTAGTGTAAGTTCTCATTAGTTTTGCATTTTAGAGTTTAGATAGCTTGAGTCGCATATTTTCTCGTTTTGAGACATTTTAGGTGATTTGGGAGCTTATCTTGGATGATTGGGATTCATAGAATGATAAACACAAGCCTTGGGATGGGAATGGACCAATAAGAATGAAGAATGGAGGTTTTGGGCTAACCATCGACCAAATGGCCTGACAAGAGAAAGAACAAGGCCATTGGATTCAAATCAACTTGGGAAGTGCAGCCTCAAACATTTCGTCGACCTAGGGCGGTCGACACACCCTTAGCCTGAAGAGAAAGGCCTAGGTCTTGGTCTCCACCATATGGTCGATGGCCGTGACCTGACCGAGTTGTATTCGCTCAACAAAAGGCCAACACGTTTTGGTCAACAATACGGTTGACTTGGGAAGATCAAACTCGGGTCATTGGAATTTAAATAGCCTAGACCGCACCTAAACGACCAAAGGCCCGACCCAAAATGCTCGATGCCACATGTCCAACCTTCAATGGGATCCGTAAGGCCTAATACACGAGTTTGAGTGGCCTCGACTATTTTGCCGATTTTCTCTGGATGAACCTCGGGTCATTGGCATCAATATACATCCGTAAGTTCACGTCGACCGAAGGCCCAACCTGAAAGTGGTCGACGCCTCCCAATCATCACAAAAATCATCCACGACTTCGCATTGGAAATATTGTGGACCACACCAGGTCGATGGCTCCAAACACGTGGCTTCTTCTTCCTAGGTTTCTAAACATCGACCATTTGGTCGACCAAGAACACCTCGACCCTATCCAACACGTGCTCTTTTGCCAAACCTCAAGATTTGACCCGGTTTGTCCCGGGTCAACCCGTATCCGTTTTGTTTTGGGCTTGTTGCCCTAATTTTATGCTTATAAATATTAGAGACAAGAAAAAAGTGCGTAACCTGATTCATAATCCAATTTTCGATTTACCATTGTTTTCTAAAGCTTTTTAGTTGTGTTCTTGAGAGAAAAAGGAGGATTGTTGGAGACCCAAGGGGAAGATGATCTTAGGATCATCTTCACGCATTATTATTTTTCGATTTCCTTTATCATCTCATCTTTACTTATGTTTATGCTTTTGTTTATTTCATTTTGCTTGTTTGTTCTTCATTTAGGAATGATAGAGTAGTTATTGATAAGTTGATGGTTAGGTAGAACCTTGGAATGATGATTGAATCTTGAGTTTAGGTTGATAGATCTATTGATTCCTACACTTGGAGTGTTCTTAATGCTAGATCCAACTTGATCACTTGGAAGTAGATGCTAGGAAAATTATCATCTGAGAGGTGTTTGATGGAATTCTCAAAAGACTCTTTTA
Organism: Lepidium aucheri; assembly: GCA_900406435.1. Classification (NCBI taxonomy): domain Eukaryota; kingdom Viridiplantae; phylum Streptophyta; class Magnoliopsida; order Brassicales; family Brassicaceae; genus Lepidium; species Lepidium aucheri. The sequence continues at coordinate 19,474 of OVBA01004760.1, forward strand.
TGGGATTTTCTTCCATAGCCTTCGAGAGATGATGTTTGGGGATTAGTCTTAGTGAGCTCGAGATTAATGTTTACGGATTGATTGGTTTCTAAATGAGAGCTTAGCAATATCAATTGATTAGTATAGAGGTTAATGCCATCAGAGTGGTTTAGTCTAGTTGATATGTGACTCATGCCCGAAGATGGTTCTTAATTAGACCTTATGCATCTTGATTTTTATTCTCGTTGATGAATTACCTACCTAATAGCCTATTTCCAGTTTGTGTCTTTTTCTTTGTTTTGTGTTTTTGTCATTTCCTTTATGTTTTGTCTTGCTTGATTTGGTTTGGTTTGGTTTGCTTTATTGTTAGTAGTCTTTTAGTTTAAAATCCAAATACCCATTGCTATAGCTTAAGTCATGATTCTCATAGTCCTATTGTGTAAGTTCTAGATTATCGTGGGTTCAAACCTCAAGTGCTTTACAATGACAAGTTTGTGAAGCGTTTGTTGATTATAAATTATAATTGATTTTTTGCGCACACCATAAATGCTTGCATCAATTTCGTGTCGTTGTCGGGGAATATATGCAATTAGCCATTAGGATTTGAATTAGATTTAAGACTATAGATTTTCCTTTTGTTCCTTTTGGTTACTAACTTTCTTTCAAGTGTTTGTTCTTTTTGAAGGTACAATCACATGGGAGAGAGCATGCCTTTGTATTTAGCTTCATTGAGGTAGGCTCACTATCGAGGTCAAGATAGAGAGATGGCTAAGAACCCCACTAGCTATCACGGGTTTGAAAGCACATCCACTTATCAAGAAAAACTTCCATATGGAAATTATTTTCAAGAAGACCAATATGAATATGGTGAGAGATATCAATCTTGGGACCTAGAGTATAACTATGAAGAAGCTTATGACTATGAAGAATCTTGCCCTTCTCCAATCTCTGAAAAAGAAGACATTTACAACTTGCTGGAGTTGATTTTGGAAGGACAAGAGAGTTATTACAAGAATACTTTAAGTCGGGTTGATGCCATTGAGGTTGCTTTGGAAAGACACTCTAAGGATATGAGCACTCCTGATAATCATTCCATCCACGCCAACAAATGTGGAATATCCAAGTAGTTTCACTTTGCCTTGTGCCATTGAGAAAAAGGAGCATAAGCGCTTGAGTTGGGAAGAAATAGGGGAGATTGTAAAATCTTGGGATGAAAAGAATGATAAATTCAGCTCAAGGATTTGGAGACAAGTTCTAGCATTAGTGAAGAGCCTAATGAAATAGGTAAGAATGCAATTAAAGATTATCCTTTGAGTGAGCTCAATGCACCAAAGGAAGAGCATAAGTACTTACCAAAGGAGGGTGCATTTCTTCTCAAAGATGAAGAGACTATAAGAGAACTTGAACGTTTTCGTGGTTTGATAACATGATTTTTCTATCCTAGAAATCAAATCATCTATGCATGGGGTAAATAGGTGGGATTGTCGAACCAATACTCAGAAATTGCTTGTAATGAATCTATCTACTACTAGTTCCTAGTTCAAGAAACCTATCAATCTGTCATAAAGATAGGCCATGATTTAATCAAGCTTGCAATCTAGCTAATAGGACAAAATGGACTAGAGGACAAAATAAAAACAGAATCTAACAATCCAAAACAGAGAATTGCATCAAACACAGAGTACTAAAATGGCAATAGATGAAATCAGGGTTTAAAGTATATATCTAAAGGATATGGAGGGTTTGATCGGCGGTAAACTCGCCGATCCAACCTCGCCGAGCTAAATAAAGTGATCCCTAGACCGGGACAAGCTTAGATAGACCCATTCTCATGGTGAAGATCCCTAACTAATCCGGTTGATCTATTATGGCGCTTGCCATGATCATACCAAATCAGAAGCTTAAAGTTCAGCCCAATACATCTAATACCCGACCCACATACTAGTTCCCTCCTCGGTGGATCAAACCATCAATCACATGGCACTTAGTCTGTGATTCCTTCGGTGCTAGCCTTAGGTCACAGCCCAAATCAGATCTCTCTTGATCAGGGAAATATCAGCCTTAAGCCTAGCCATGTGGGAAGAGATCAGAGTTAGATCATTGTTTGCTCGGCGAGTGAATCGTTGGATTCACCACCGATCTCCCTATCCTCGAGATCCACAAGGATCTACTTGCACCTCATGAGTTGAGAGCAGAGGATCAAGGGGATTTCATTTGCATAAACATGAAGAACATAAAAGTAAAGAGCAGAAAATAGAGATGAAGATCAAAATAAATTCATTTCATTAAAAGTTAAGCATAAACATTAAAGTACCTTAATCGAGCATAAAAGAAAGCAACAACGAAAATTAGAGAGAGTTTTTCAGCTAAGCATCAGATAAAAATGATAAGATAGTGATTAAGGGGTATTTATAGGGTTATTTGCATAATGGTCAAAGCGAACTAAGTCGGTCAAAGAGAAATTCTGCCCTCGAAATCCTTGCACGAGCTTGGGCACCGAGGAATGGTTTTAGTCTTCCCCCTCGGGAGTTAAGGCTGAGTGAATGGTCCGACTATAATGGATTTTTCTTCCCTCGCAGCAGACAGGTTGAGTTTGGTGACTGAGGCATCTTTTCCTGAGCGTTCCGAGCAGTCCTCGCCCTATGATCCACAAGGCAGCGATCTGAGTTTGCATGACTTCTTTCGCCTAGCTGTTGATCCAATTATCCTTAGCTCCATTTTTAGCTCCTTTTTGCTCCTTTACCTAGAATAAAACTCCAAACTCCAAATGAAAATGCNACTCCAAACTCCAAATGAAAATGCAAATAAAGCAAAACAAACCTAAAAAGACCTAAGTGATCGGAAAATCTATCTAAAC